>OW388293.1:2868061-3003246 GCA_936450465.1 Gibbula magus | reverse complement strand
TGGTGTTATGAAAGCCTTATTACTCGTTAAAACTTCTCTGTAGTTGGTGGGTGTTTAAATGTTAAGACGGCCGAATCAAATCTTGAAAATCCCCATGCCAATACATGTCAATCAATCTGTATTTGATACTGAAAGGCCACAGGCCTGTAGTACAATATACAAAGGGACATGTTAATACAAGTAAAAATACGTGTTATTATTAGACTTATTTGTTATGATTCTTTTCTTAATTACATTCCGTAGTATATATAGCAAGATTCTGAATTACATTACGATTAGTACAATTTTTAATAATGACGTGAATTTGTCTGTAGATGGATGGACATAATAAAATTGTTTAAGATGTTTTCTGCGTAATTCAATGTATAATGGACACACAAGCAAAACGTGATATTCGTTTTCGGGGACATTGATATATGATTTACATAATCTCTCTTCTCTTTTTATTTTAAAATATCTGCCTTTTTCAATCCACAAATCATGTGATGAGCATCAGAAACGAGATAAACTTACTCTAAATTTCTTTATAGTAACACATGATAGATTAAGCTCGGTATAAATGTATGGTTTAAGAGTTGAATAGTAATCACATTTAGTGGAAAGGGAAAGTTTGTTAAGTCAGTTTTGTTGGTATATATCTTTTAGTCTTTGCGTGATTGAACTTATAAAGGTTGTAGGAAAGTTAACGTTCTGCTCATACCACATGTGATTAAAACCTGTTATAAATAGAATTTTTTAAAAGTCCGTTACCCAATTTTTTTGCCCATTTTGGTCATATAAAATCATCATTACATAACATTTTTTGGGTAAGCGATAAGAAGGCATAGCATAGTATAGCCAGTATTTGTGTACTTTAACCTGGGAATGTATGATTAGCGGAAACCTCCCACATTCTCCATATATACATGTCATAATGTCATACACATTTTTTTTTAGACAGATGATTTGATTTTGTAGAATTTAGGAAAAAAATACGAAGAAGGAATAATTGCTGACCATGATTTGCTCGGTTCTTGGACAACACCGGGTAATTTAGACAGGACACAATGGGATAAAGTGATATTATTGGTATATGACTCTTTTTCATTTTCAAATATGTTTTTACAAAACTGTACATTAATTCTTTGAGTGCACAACCTTTTTTTATACTTATGGAGGAAATAAAGATGACTTATCAATCCTAGTGAAAATCTCACGAGCCAGTTTTGTAAGAGATAACAACTGAAACGGTACAACTAAATGGTATATTTTCAAGGTATAACTGAAATAGAACAAGAAGACATTAGAGTTGCAGTATTAATTATCTGTGATCAGTTTGGCCGATATAGTTGCATTATTTTATATGCGATTTGCTTATGTAATCACCTGTCGGGCATACCTTTAATAAGTAGAGACAGCACCTATGCAGATTTTGTAATTTGTGATGAGCCATCCCACATGGGATGATGAGAGACTATACAGATACAATGGTATGCAAATACATACAATGTACACTATACATATACAAAAAAATGTATATAATAAAGCAAAAAGTAAATGGCATAAAATAGTTATAAAAGCATATTAAATATATAAAAGGATTTTCTAAAATCTAAAAGATCCATGCAGGTTTTGGCACTCTTTCTAAACATGTATGGGCATGACATAATAAAAGCTAGCTTCTCCACTTCTCCAGCAACTGAATTGTCGTCCAGACCTGTGTATATATTGTTAAGCGTTTCCCTTAGCGTTGTGTAACATTTACTGACTATTGAATTATGTCATGAAGAAATTGGGAAGGAACCAGGTGTTAATACGTGACGTAAATTGCGTCATGTTCTGTGATTGTACATGCACGTGGTTATAACTATTGTGTTTTAAACTTTCAGTGTTATACGAATAATTGTTTTACAGATACTTGATTTTTTAAATTTGACAAAGCAAACCCTCATTGAAAAGAGATTGCGTAATCACAATACTCTCCCTCTCTCTCTCTCTCTCTCTCTCTCTCTCTCTCTCTCTCTCTCTCTCTCTCTCTCTCTCTCTCTCTCTCTCTCTCTCTCTCTCTCTCTCTCTCTCTCTCTCTCTCTCTCTCTCTCTCTCTCTCTCTCTCTCTCTCTCTCTCTCTCTCTCTCTCTCTCTCTCTCTCTCTCTCTCTCTTATTTAATTTGGTTTTATCTGTATACAGACTTGTAAATGTACTATGTTACCCAGGACGTGACACTTAAAAATAAGTGTCACTCCGTTAATCGGTCCTGTTCATTTTATTCAAGGACATTTTAAATTGATTTGTAGATTTCAGCAGCTGCATCTCGTTCACTGTAGGGTTGGGAGATTGGTCCTTTTATCTTTGCCGACATACCTCATACAAAGACCGCCGCCATTAACTCGTTAATTAACCCTTGATCCGCTTCACTCGTCAACATCTCGCTGTCCTACCGTCTCGCTCTTGGAGACAAATTACCACGAAAGAGGACTTCCAGTTATGTAAATGGCCATAAAGTTCCGATTGTTTCACATAGAATAAAACGGAATCGAAGTATAATGTGTATCAACATGTGATGTGTCACAATTTGCTGCACTGATTGAATTGGGGGAGAGGAGAGGAGAGCACATACAGTAAAACGTCCATTATTCATTGCCGCCTAAAGCTCGACTGTACACTCTAAACGCAAATAGATACAAAGTCGGAAACATCAAAGTGCGCGTGTGGTCATTTCACTGAAGATGTTATTTACATCCTTTCCACATGAGTTTAAACATATTTTATTCATTGTAATGAATTTGGATTGTGAACCGATGAAGAATACACTTTCCTATTCAGTGATCAAAGCTGTATATCACATAATAATTTCATATCAACGCCGGTGACCGGATTGTTGGTATTTATTTGTCTGATACTGTTACAATAAGAACTGATGAGGAATACACATTCCTAATCACTGATGAAAGTGGTGTATCACATGATCATTTTATGTTAACGCCGGTGACCAGTTTGTCGGTATGTTTTGAGTGATTTTGTTACGCAACAATGGCGTCAGCGCCAGTGCGTCTTGTATGTTGTGTTATATATTGAGACTGCGTTAATAAACAATAATGTCTTTTGACCTCAGTCGACTAATCATTCATTGAGAATTGATATACGTTTGAGTGAGGATGAGTTAGTGTCAGGATTAATTGTGCAGACACTAAACGACGATAGTTTTTGGTACTTAGCAAAAAGGTTTTACTTAATATAGTTTCAAAATACTCCTGATACTGACATTGATAATGAGGCAACTGGTACACCAGTATTGCCAATGAGCAAATGTTTACAGGAATTAACGTATACTGTCGCAGGTAGAACATGGTCAATACACTATAATGGTCTTCATAACACTGTTGATATTTGATAAAACCTAAATCAAGAATGTCATCTATGATGTTTATCATAATACGTTTGACATATATAATAGTAAGAATATGACATTAACGACTAATCTATTTCTATATTTTTTTGCATTAAATTACAATCTGTTCACTGAACATGAGTATAAATAAGTTAAGTATTGGTGATTTTAAATACCAAAAATCAAGACTGATATCTAATAGCTCCTAAATTTGATAAATATGATGTTTCTGAATAAGATGTACTCGTTATGTAGCATAGCGACACAAACAGTGACATTCTAAAATTCATTTATTGAAAGAGTGTCAATTGTTCAATAGCAGCATTAAACATTAATACAACCAATGTTAATCATCACATCTTCATTCAATCAATTCTAAAGTGTTCTCTGAAATTTTCACAAAAATTCAAATCAATCATGATGTTACGTAACTAGAATACGAATGATACATGAGTAAACTCGTCTGTCTGCCTCTTCCAATATAACCCTGATTCACGGAGGGAGCTAGCTATGCACTGAGACGTACATATGTACACCTGTTGTATGTACACGGCGCCTGTGAACAGGTCGGGATATACACCTATACCAACACTGGAACCGCTACGGTTTTATGACCGCACAAATTACGCGACAGACAGGTGGCACGAATAATTACCATCTGAAGGCGTTAGATTGTTATGTCATTGTGCCATGATCCTACTCTCCCGGAAAAACTAAGTCTTCTTCTCGAAAATTTCATTTCATTAATATGCTTATATGGCAAGTTAAAGGCACGTTTTTCTTACTGGAATAAAGTAAGGTAAATACGTGTTTACAGTGGCTAAATAATACTCCTGTATCAATAACAAAAATAGTGCCCTCATTTAAATATGGTTAAAGCAGGAATGGTCAAAAGATTATTCATCAGTTTTAAAACTTTCTTTTAAGACCGTCTTATTAACAGTTAATTAATTAGGGGGTCTCTGATAAACCAGAGAATTATTACCAAATCATCCAGTCAAATATATTGCGCATCTAAATGTATTATCTATAATGATATTATTGAGTAATGTTCACTGTAATATTATTCACGCAAATCTATTACATATCATTACATGAAATATGTATAGAAAATCCTCCACTATGTCTACTTATCAGTACTTGTATTATCGGTAAAAACTGAAAGTATAATGAAATAAATATTACTAATCTCAAATAACTGTGTACAGATGCTATTGTAGACGAATTGATCTTTATATTAGAATATCCAACATATGTTAATTCCAGAATACAATTTGTCAAACCTTATGCATTCTTTATAAATACTATCATGTTTATTAAAGTCACGCATCACAACACATAACATAATCTTATTTAATTCGATTTAAATCAAAGAAAGTTATTTGTAGTGATTACTGATAGTTACTCTGGCCGTAACAAGTGAAACGGTGATACCGATTTTGTACATACAGTAACTATATGTAGGTTCTACAATTAGCATAATATGCCAAATACTTTTCCATACAGATGTCAATTATCCATAATAGTGTTTATGTATTTTCAAATTATAGTGGGTGAAAAAAGATATCTGTACAAATGTACATGTCCTCTTTAGATCAATTGATGCGCTTTTTAGAACAAATTCCCCTTCTTTCAATGACTCTTTATACTTTATACAATAAGGAATTGACCACGGTCAAACGCAGTCTAACTGCATTCTGATCGCGGTCAACTGCATTCAGACTGCAGTCTGATCGCGGTCACCCGCATTCTGACTGCAGTTTGACCGCGGTCAACTGCAATCTGACTGCATTCTGATCGCGGTCAACTGCATTCAGATTGCAGTCTGATCGCGGTAGATACCGGTAAAGATATCTGCAACCGTCTGTACGTTTGTCTGGTTGCGTTCGGGTATCATGCTCATAAACTGGTTCACAGACTTTCATAAAAACAACAACAATGTCAACTGATTGTTTTATTTATGTGGATAATACACAATTAAACACGTATTACATTGACAAATGATCTGCTGTTATCCCTTTCCGAAAGGAAATAGTCGCTTCCGTTGATCAGAGATCTTGATATTCCTAAAATAAGAATAAAAGCATGTAAATAAAGCAAGTAACGTGAGGTCAATTGGGATTTTTCAAGTGTATTTCATTTATATCACGAGTAAGTGAAACAGTGACAAGCATCAAACCATGTTACCAATGTTTTATATATTTTCAACCACGATATCAAAAATAATATCAAAAGTTATATAGAGCGACATAAAATGAGAAATAAGAAAGTGATATAAAATTACCTTCTTGGAGTGTTAGAGGATGGAGGCTGCATTGTCGTCTCACTGAAACTCCTGTATCGTCACACAGCGTACGAGCGATGTCCAGTACGACGTTACATTCTTTCCTACAGACAGTTCGAGTTCCTTTGCTGCAGTAACCTGAAATAATTTATATGCAATATAGACGGGATGCACATTAGCATTATTACCGCTCAACAAACAACTTAACGTATTGGTAAACAATTTGAAATACAAAAAATCAATAACTGTTATTAAATAAACCAATTTAATGAAAATTAGTTTGAATTTTAAAATTACAGAGTTTGAAAAGTAAGGAGTAAAAAAGTAAAATTACCTTTCCTGAACGAATAGTGTACTTGTCCTTGGACTGTCCATGATGAAGCCATTGTGTGAACTGATTTATTCCACAAACCACTCAGTATTTATAAGCAATGAAATGTATTACTGCTCAATGTTGCTGAATAAAAAAGTGCTTAAAATCATGCATGTGCGTGATTCAAGCACGACGCTTATGCTGTAGCACGACTCGTACGCTTTATATAAAATATACGCCTCATGCACCTCGGACAATTTCAGAAATTCAGTGCTCAGAGTGCCGAAGATGACGTCAATGTCCCTAACATTTGCATATTAAAATGAGAGATGTCAATGTTTTGCATGTTGTGTTCGAGAGAATGTTTCTCAAATTTGTTGACAAAATATTTTAAATAAATTCATTTTAAAATATTTTCTTGACGACTCAAGCATTTAACTGTGCTCTAAGATAGATAGAGAACTCGTAGCAGTACATTACGCCTCGCCCAACCCTCTCAACCCGTACATTTATATCCCGATAATGTACTGCTACTTGTCATCTATCTATTACTTATTATTTATTATTTATAAAACAAGAGTATCTTCATTACAACCGGACACCCCAGATTCAAACGTTGACCTCAATGTATTCTCTGTCATACACCACGTGGACCGTACTGAACATCTGGATTAATCTAGATAGAGTGGTCAGCTCTATTGGTCTAACTAGTTTTCCTGTGTATACTGATTAGACCAAACTAAATGGATGTATCTGTGTTCTAAATAAATAAATACTTAGTTATAAAAATGTTACATTCAATGAGAATTATACAAGTTAGGATGACTGAGTGAGTGAGTGAGTGAGTAGGGTTTTAACGCCGCTTTCAAGAGTTTTACACTTATATCGCGGCTGCTAGTATTATGGCAGGGAGAAAGCCTGCAACGCCATGTGGCTATTCATTGCGGTGAAACCTGCGAGCATCGGCTGGAACTAGCGAACCATGGGTGGTACTACGCTGACATTCAGTGTAGCATTGCACCCAAACCTTACTGCGTGTAGAACAGTTCTCTACTGCAGACAAAGTTGCCGTGCCCCTGGTGGGATCCGAACCCCGGACCTCTTGATCCGAAGCCGAACGCGCTAACCACTGCGCTATCCCGCCCCTAGGATGACTGAAGTTAAACGACGTGGAATCAGCATAGAACATCAGTGTGATTTTGTTGTTTTTCAGACAGCATGTCCACGATTGAACCAAATTTCCATTTACTTAAGTAATATTTTAGAAGAGTTAATTCAAACGTGTTTAATCAATGTATATAAGTGACTACTTTTAGATTTTACCACCTTGAATATAATTTCACTTTCTCTGAAATGATTAACTGATCAACACATAATATATGTAATTCTGTAATTATAACTGTAACAAACACCAATTACCTGCAAGGCTAGACAAAGGGAATACAAGGTCTCAAGTGGCAGGTTTTAATACCGAAAGATATGCGTCGTGTGCAGACACTTTATATAACTTCATATGGTGGTAATATATTAATGAATACCTTGAATGTTGTTGGCATTTATGTCAACATTAATATGAATATAAAAAACGATGGAAGGTTGTCATTTCCATGGATTATTATCCTCAAAACTCACTTTCTTGAAGATTGACTCAGTTGAGATGGTTGGTTGACAGAGATGTTTTCGTAATTGTTGGTCAAGGATAACAAATAAATAAAAGAAAAGCCAAGACATATTAAGTTGGACAAAATACGTTTCATTCAGAGTTTATCAAAGCATAATGTTTCTACTGACGGCAACTGGCTGATTGAACTCTGCTGGACTATATTGAAGTCTGCTTACAAAAATCTCTGTACAATGCTATTCAAATAAACAGGAGAAGTTCAAAGGTACCCACAGGAGGTAGATTAAAGAAGGTAATCTTTGTTATTGTCTGTCAGCTTATATGCCGTGTGACAGCTTGTTACTTTCCCCTTGTCAGTTCCCTCATATCCGCCTTTCTGTTGAACGTCTGGTTATTTCTATATTCAGCGTTTCTCTGAAGTCTATTGTCATTTCACGGACTTCGGCACCTCTCAAGTAGACAAATCATCTTCATGATGACGTTAACTGAAGGATACAGGAGGAAATATTGACACGGACCAATTGTCATTTGTTCTTTTGTAATCAGATGGGCTCTGAATTCTTAAACAACTCTCGCATATAAGAATCAGTATAGTGGCATTCTGTCTTCACTCTCGCATGTATATATATATATATATATATATATATATATATATATATATATATATATATATGTGTGTCGTGTACAAGTCATGATTTTGTTATAGTTATAACTTGTATAACACAATTGTACAAGTTATAACTTGTAGATGGATAGATAGATAGATATTCTTTATTTCCTCCAAATAATGTTGAAGATACAATATGGTATATAAATGTCAGATTAATTCACATCACATCAGAAAATAACAATAGCATATGAGACTATTTACACATGTAACAAATGCTTCCATTGTTTCACATATTGTGCTATGAGGATTATCATATTCCTCCAGCTTCCATACGACAGATCATGAATGCACATCGGAATCCCACCAAGCATTGCTTGCATAATCACATCATCATCCTCACTCCAGAGTTGTACATACAATGTCACATCAAGATGATCACACAGCCTTTCAAACAATTCATTTCTGGAACACATATTTAATGGACATGATAGAAATACATGACGCACAATGTCATATGCAAACACACCACATTTGCATTCTTTTGATTGGATCTTTAGACAACTTAGCATTGCAAGATATGACGCACCATAGAAGTACACAGGTTCAAGCGTTACGAGCTCCAATAGTCTGTTTTTGATATCATTTGACCGAATAGCAAGGTATCGGGCCAAGTGTAAATGTTTCTGCATATACTTCAACACAACTTTCTTTTCATGGTCGTCAATCTTTTCCTTAACAGTTGAGGTCCATTTCGCCTTTGAAGCAACACTGTTTTTGTATGCATAATTCTCCAGTTCTTCAGTCATGTTATACTTAATCAAAAGTCTTATCATGTTAAGAATAGGAGATCTAAAACACCTTCTTTCATACATATGTACATCATGCACACACAGGATTCTGGCGAGTGACGAGGTCAGTACTGATGTAAATACAAGTTGCTACTGGCTCTGCATACCTTACCAAAAAGCAGAAGAGCTTGTTTGTCAATATATGATTGGACAGAGTGTAGGCGTATGTTGTCTCTTGCCACTGTTCCTGAAGAGAAAGGGGGTAGACGTTGAATTTTCCTGCAGAATGAGTTCTGCACAGATTCAATCATATCATACTCTTGTGAAGTAAGCTTACCCCACATTGCACAGCCGTATAGCCCACATGGCAGGATCACATTTGTCCAGATGCATTTAGCAGAAAGTGGGTGTAAGCCTCCATAGAATAAACCAAACTGCTTGTTTGCATTCATTAGCCTCTTTAATTTCTCACAAGCTGATTTTGTGCGGTCCATTGTTGATCGGGAGGTCGAAATCTTCACACCAGCGTAGACAGCAGAGTTGTGTTCAGGGACTGGAACATCTCCAAGGAGAAGATTAGCATGAGTTTGAGCTTTTGATTTTGCTTTCCCGAAGAACAAAGCAACACTTTTTGTAGCATTATACTTCAGCTGCCATGTATAAGCATAGTCATTTGCAACATCAAGAAGACATTGAAGACCCTGTCTAGACCCGCTAAGCAGAGTTGTGTCATCAGCCAGAAGTTGACCAGGGACGTGGCCCCAGGGTAACATCAGACCTCGTTGAGATTCCTGCAGATTATGTAACAGGTTATCGATGTAGAGAGTGAAAAACCAGGCTGAGAGGACTCGTCCTTGTCCAACACCACGTTTTACGTCGAACAAATCAGATGAACAGTCTTTATACTTCACATAGCTCTTCATCATATTATATGAGTTATGGAGTAGCCTCCATGTTTTGCCGTGTATACCAATGTCATATAGTTTCTTGAACAGACCATCTAGCCACACTCTGTCAAACGCTTTCTCGTTGTCAAGCATAGCACAGTACACAGGTGAATCACGTTCGTTGTAGAAGTTGATACTTTCTAGGAGAGTGAACACTGCAGTATCAGCCCCAGCCCCTTTCCTGAAGCCGAACTGGAGTGGGTGAGGGAATACATGTCTTCCTTCTAGCCATGCTTCCAATCTACTGAGAATTAGTCTCTCGAGTAGTTTGCTTAACACTGGGGTCATAGTGATACCCCTGTAGTTACCGGGATCAGATTTTGTTTTACCGTGTCCTTTGTGGATAGGGATTATCTCCCCTATGCTGTATGAGGTGGGAATATATTCATATTCAATGATGGCATTAAATAGTTTACATATGTGTTTAGCTATAGAGCGTCCAGCCTTTTTCACATGCTCGTTTACTATCCTATCAGGGCCTGGAGACTTTCCTGATTTCAATGCGGTAATGGCTCTTGTAACTTCATCAAGACGTAGAGCTTCATCAAGTGGGGATACATCACTAGAGTTGCTGGTAAAACACTCCTTGACTTGAGCAACCTGTTGCATCACCTGGGATTCAAACTGTTGATCATAGTTATCCAGACTAAGAGTCGTCAAGCTAAGGAAGTGGTCATGGAAAGCATTACATATATCTTCAGGTGTGTTGACAGTGTTATCCTTATGTTTCAGTTCAGGAATAACATCACCTTTTCTCTTCGCTTTCTTTGTGATCTTGAAGTACTCGTTGATATCAAGTTCAGCTGCTCTTTTAGCCTCTTCATATACCTTGTTGGACTGATTATTCTTTGAGCGGCGATGTTGACGGCGGAATTGTCGTTTTGATTCCTTGTATTTTATATAGTCCACATTGCCCTTATCGCGTGGTTTACCATTGCAACACCACTGTCGACGTGACCTGCGCATATTATAATGCAGATCATTGAGCTTATCATGTTTCCAGTAGGGTTTCAGATGAGGTCGATATGGGTTAGATGGAATACAGAACCAGGCAGCATTGTTCAGACATGACACAATGTAATTATTGTATGATTCAATATATTCTTCGAAGCTTCAGAAATCATCTATAGAAAAATCAGCATCTCGGAAACAGTTTTCAGTCTCATATCTGTAGAGCATAAGGTCAGCATCACATGCCTTACGCCAGTTTACTCGTTCACCACCATAATATTGCTTCACCTGTCCAATTCTCATGCAAACCCACAATGGAAAATGATCTGATATCTTGAATGGTATGTTATTATCAATACATTGATCTAATACAAGTGGTAAATGATCAACATTCACAAAAACATAATCAAGCATTGATTTAACAGCGCCATCTTTTGATCTATATGTAAATAAAGCACTATCAATGGGCATAACAGAATACAGACTGCGCTCTTCCAGAGAAAGAAGTAGGCGTTTGCATCTAGCATTATCAATCTTACGTATGTCCGTATTAAAATCGCCAGCCAAAATTGGTTGACCATTTTCAAATAGAGTATCATATAATTCCATGACCTTATCAAGAACATCAAAATATTCATTATCTGAACAGTTAGTTGACGGCATATATGCACCAATAACATAAACCGTATTACCTTCAATATTGAGTGAAACTCCAATAATCCGGTCACTCTGAGGTACATTAATCACAGAGGTTTTGCACCAGTCACCATTTCGGATGAGTAGCGCAACACCACCTGATCCTCTATGACTGTCATTAAGCTCATTGCTCTTGTTGATCACACTGAAGTTGTCATGCACGGTATCAAGGAAATCAAGTTCATTCTTCTTCAGCCAATGTTCGCTTATGAACATTATATCACATGAATCCAGTTTTGTTTTCAGTTCGTCTGTACCATGAATAACACCACGTACATTCCATGTAGCAAGTCTGAGCATTACGAGAACGGGTAAAAGTCCGTACAGAATAACGTTACCTTTTACCATTGCTTGCTGTACAACATGAAACTCAAAATAAGATTTCGATAAAATTGGATCATTTATTTACCTATTTGACAGTAGTTTTCAATACAACTAAATTAGACATGATTTACTTGTTTGGGCATGGCAGTGAGTCATGACAGCGCGAGATGCAGAGTACTCCAGCTTGACGGCACTTACACCGAGCTGTCTTACATTTTGTTTTACAATTACAATGAAAATGTCCTTGGCCGCCAGTTTGTGACAAAATTGTCACCGCTTTTCTTAGGGACACTTCTTCCTGGGGTATCATGTCTTTCGTTATAGATCCTGGGACGAAAACAAAGCTTACAACTCTTCCTCGGTGTGAATACCAGCAATAACTTCCATAGGTAGATTCAAAGTTATTTGTTGAGGTATTGTCTTCTTCCAAATTCAACAATATAGATGTAAATCTGTGTTCATGTGTGGACTCCATGGTTGCTCAAGATAGAATAAGAGACGCTTTAAGTAACGTATAAGCTCAATGCTCACACTCAGTCAAATACATTGGCTTACCTCCTAGATTGACAAAGTGGGAGCATCCATGCCTTACACAATGCATATGCAAAACAATTAGCCCTCAGTATTCTAACAGAATGCAATCATAGTATGAAATACTGCTGAGAAGTAATGCATATATTGTTGTACAAGTTATACCAAAACTTTAGCAAAAGGTTGTACAAGTTATAACATGTACAGGTAAAATCATACAAGTTATAACGTGTATAGTAGCGTCATACCAGTTATAACTTGTACAGTTGTTTTGTACATGTTATAACTTGTACAAAATCATAACTTGTAGACGACATATATATAAATATATATATATATATACATATATATATATATATATATATATATATATTTTATATATATATAGATATATATATTTTGTTGCAAAAGTAGTTTTGCTACAATATCAATGATCACTACAAATTTGTTTCATACTGCATGGCAGCAATTTTCAAGTGATAGCTTGTTAGGTGTTTTGGCCACTTTTGTTACATGCACGCTTGTGTCTGGAGACTGATTGGGGAGCTTGGGCTGTGTTTTGGCGATGTGTTTTAGAGTGTTTGGGGTTGCTGCGTTTTTGATCAGTGGTGTGTTTGAGGCTGTTTTTGATTAAGAATTTGTTGTTGTGCCTGCATGTGTTCACCAATTCATTTCGTTTATTAAGGGTTGCCATATCTGGTTTGCAAATGATTTTTTAACACATGCAGGCACAACAACAAATTCTTAATCAAAAACAGCCTCAAACACACCACTGATCAAAAACGCAGCAACCCCAAACACTCTAAAACACATCGCCAAAACACAGCCCAAGCTCCCCAATCAGTCTCCAGACACAAGCGTGCATGTAACAAAAGTGGCCAAAACACCTAACAAGCTATCACTTGAAAATTGCTGCCATGCAGTATGAAACAAATTTGTAGTGATCATTGATATTGTAGCAAAACTACTTTTGCAACAAAATATATCCAGCTCCATTTTTATAAATGTCGAGCACTCTTCATCCTTATAAGGTCAAACTGCAAAAAACCTTTCTGGTTTTTGTATTTTGCTTATATAGATATATATATATATATACAGACTTAGTCACACATGTTGACAGAATTTTTTAACAGATATTTATGACTGTATGTTTTGAACATATCTTCAGTGTAAACAATGGATAACTCAAGCAGTAACAAATGTCAATACTTCAATTTATTGTATTAATACCAATTTGCAATTATCTATTATATGTCTTTCAAATGGTCCTGTCGGTAACGTTGGTATTGATAAATTGTTCAGGAATATGTCAAATTATTCGTATAATAAGGATTATAAAACATTATAAAAGTGCCTTTAAGTAAGAATTATGTATGGTAAGTTAGACTTTGGTTTAATATGTTGAAACATTCTGAGTGTTTGCACAGTGTCTTTTGAAGGTGTCACTATGTGATCAGTACACTAACAGCAGTGCAGTGAGTTTAGATAAAGCGTTTTTAGATGTTGCATATGCTGGTTATCTTATTGTATTAATCTGGTCAGTCGTATCCTAATCATTTGGACTTACATGTCACTTTCACCCTGTCTGTTATTGTGAAAAATATTTGTTGTTTGAGAGTAAAATATCTACCAGACCACCGGACAGGCTGCCTTCAGAATTTGACCATCCGGCTTGAAAACAGACTCTTTCGTCCGGTCGGGTAGGCGGGAGTTTTCCACGCTGGACTTCGTATACGTTTTTAGTGACATTCTGTTTCCTTTGTTCGTGTAGCTATTAACAGTTCTCTAGACAAGAATTATTTGTGTGGAAAAGTATTCTCGTCCTTCTGGTAAGATGTTTTGAAGCCATGGGAATCATATCTGAATATTGAGAATACCCTTAAAACGAACACGATATCCCTTCCCAAAGTCTATGGCACAAACAGAACATTAAACTTTTTCTATAAACATTATTCCGATATAGGAATCAATTAATTACTTAATTGAAATCAACGGAAATGATCTTGACTTATCTTCTATGCAAAATAAAAAGGCATAAAAACAAATATCCTGGAATGCTTTGATTCTTACGCTAGAAGTCAATACATTAATTCAGAATCCAAACTCCAAACACCAATCAAAGATTTAAACGGAACATGAAAAGGATGCAGAATTTGTTATGAGTTAAAGTCCCTTTTTGACATAACAACTACAAAAATACATTAAAAAATGGGACAATAATCTCGCAAGCACTTTCAAATATCGAAGAATGTAAAACCATACATTGCATAAGATAAGATAGATAAGATAAGATAATACTTTATTACTACTATTATTACTTTGAGGGAATTTGTCTTACATTTAAAAGTATATCTCACAAAAATGACAAATACATAAATTAAGTTGTGGAGGAAGTGGCTGCTATCTGAAATTATCTTTATGGCAAGCGTACGAACAAATCTGTTATATACTGATTCTTAAATGTCAAATTGAGATGAGGCGATTTTTGAAGCTATGTTAACATTTTTGTGCAGACAAATCCTGTTGTTAACGGAGAGGTTTCCAAACCATACCTGTATTGAAAAGATAAAACACTTTGGATAAAACAGCAATGAAATAAGAACATAACTTTTTCTTAACATTAACAGATCTTAATGTTCTTAAGAAATAGTCTCGGTTGGCACTTCTTGTAGATGGCTTGAGTGTTTAGTTTATTGTCAATGTAAGTACCAAGATATTTGTATTCTTTAACAATTTCAACAGTTTCATCATTGATGGAGACATGGGACATGTCGGGTTTAGAAGCTCTAAAATCGATAATTAATTGTTTTGTTTTTTTGGACATTGAGATGAAAATAGTTAGTAGACACCATGATGTGAAGCTATCAATACACTCTCTGTAGTTCTGCTCAGATTATATCAATTATATCAGATCACATATATCATATCATATGCTATCATATGCTTATAGTAAACTGCAGTAGTAAATGCATTATGTACATTTATTACTCACCCCTTAAAGATATCACAAATCTACAATGTTATTAAACATTTGCATAATAACATCGAATGATTGACGTGACGTGATAATGGCAAAAATATAATCGCTGTGGCCGCAATGGAGTTTGTCCAATTTATCTAAGTCGAATTAAGTGGGATTTAAATCAGTGAATAACAAATTAAATACTCAACTTGGTTCAGTTTAATAACACATTTATGAAACTCATGAATGGTATCGGTATCTAACTCGCTTTCATTCGTCAAATACCAAACCATTCACTCGTTTCATAAATATATTATAAAACAGGACGTCGTTAAAGTATTCTCTGTAAACATCTCCCGTTGAGGATATCACTGTTTCTTAAATCTACTATGTCATTACACATTGTGTAAAAATCTTGTGTGCTTTCGATTCGACATAATGGTTGAAACATGACATAACAATATCAGCGATGCTGTTACAATAGAGTTTGCCCCAATTATCAACGAATTCATGCAAACAAATAATAAATCAAATATTCAACTCGGTCAAACAAATTAAATCCAAAGCGGCACCCCCTGTCAATTTTGAAAAAAAAACATGTGGAGTTTGTTTTTTGTGTACTGTTTTTAGTAACATTTTTTACTTCTTTTTGTGAATTACAAAGTCTCAAATATGCAAATTTTTCGTGATTTCTTCAATCTAATGTCTGATAATAAGAAGCTAAGCACATTATCGCAATATCAATGTGCTCCAGGTGAAAGAAATGCAGAATTCTGATTGAAAAAATCATGAGACAGTTCTCAAACGGAAATCACAATTGTTTGTGACATGATACTCTTAAACTAAATAATGCAGGCGTTAAATCAACGGTCAAATAACATTTCTATGATGTTTTTTGTACCTGTGTTGAAAATGTTCCTTGGATCATTTCCAATGAAAGTAGTAAATTATGAGACCCATACATATACTGTTATCCAGGGGTATTTTATCCATTCTATTCATTAGTTCAGTTTGTATGTTTGATTTTCTCATCAGATCTGTGCAGCTTTTGGTGTTGTAATCTTAAATATTTTCAGAACTTCGGTAAGTGCCTCATTAAGTTAAAGTAATAATCAACTCTTAAAAGTACAAATGTCACCACTTACAAAAACCGAAACGTTCTTCTCAAAGCATTTTAAAAAGAAACCATTTTTACTCCACTTTCAATTCCTTAAAAGTAACAACTGCAAACTAATTTGATTTCCTGAGGGCACTTTTATTAAAAAAAAGTCAATACCAATTATATGGACATTACAAAAGATGAAAGGATCCCTAGCCTAGACCACTGTAACGGTATCTGTTAGAACCTCTTTTACGTTTTGCTTATAATTGACCAACTTGTTTTATACGTGTCTCATCATTTAGCTCAACACGTACATCAAACACAAACAAATAATCAGAGTTGTTTCATATTTTTTCGGCATTGTTTCTTATACATGTTTGTGATATTTTTTTCTAAAATATAAACATCTTTGGAAAACGTGTGGTGAATGTCACGGTTTTTTTAATTATCTTTTTAAAAATAAAATTTTACTAATTTGTTTTACTGAAACACGTTTCTCGGCATTGTTTGTTACACAAACTTGTGACATTTTTTTTTCAAATATTAACATCTTTGGAAAACGTGTGATGAATGTCACGTTTTTATAATTATTTTTTAAGAAATATATAATTTTACTAATTTGTTTTACTAAAACACGTTTCATGGACAAAGACTTAACACAGTATCATAACTTGATGTGGTTGTCTGATATCATATGCTATTATATGCTATATATATTGATATTATCTGATAGGCAAAATAATAGTGCTAGCTGAAGTAATAACCACTTCTAAATGGCTAATACACGTTCGACCAAACTTAAATCAATGATATTTGGCAATTGTAAATATTAAACATGACGCATTTGTAGGTGCAAAAGGACATAAATACCACAATTTATATCGGGGGAGATAATGTAAGAGGCAAAACAAGTAATATTCGCATTCGTCTCTAAAGGACAAGGAAAATCTAACTGTATGATCCAATTAAGAGAGTCCATGCTTTAATGGAACCCGCAAATCGAGCGACGTGACGTACACAAAACTATATTTATTAGCTACGGTCCGTGCTCATATTGGCTTTTTGTATTTCAATTACTGACGTTTTATGTTATTAGGACAAAGCTCTCTGGGACCGCAAGACCACCTACCAAAATCAGACCTATTACTGTAATGGATGGTAAAGAGCCTGCAAATCAGATTGAGATAAAACGTGATTTTGGTACACGGCTAATAATGTATTAAGGCGTTCCATTTAAATACCACATCTCAAGAGCAAAATAGTGTAATCCTTCGCATAATCAACAATCATGTGTAAGTTCTGCTTTATCATTTCTCAATGTTGCCTCAATGTTATAATCTTAAAGAAGAATCCCAGCCTCACAATCGAAATTGCATGATTTAATTATAATTTTCGAAAACAAACACCAAGGTTAAATGTTTCGCCTTTTTCAGTACTCGTTGCATGTTTATAGAATTTATGGATAAATAATTTACATTAACATGCTGGTAAATGGAGAGAAACAAATCCTTACATTAACATGCTGGTAAATGAGAGCAACAAATCCTTACATTAACATGCTGGTAAATGAGAGCAACAAATCCTTACATTGACATGCTGGTAAATGAGAGCAACAAATCCTTACATTAACATGCTGGTAAATGAAGAGCAACAAATCCTTACATTAACATGCTGGTAAATGAGAGCAACAAATCCTTACATTAACATGCTGGTAAATGGAGAGCAACAAATCCTTACATTAACATGCTGGTAAATGAGAGCAACAAATCCTTACATTAACATGCTGGTAAATGAGAGCAACAAATCCTTACATTAACATGCTGGTAAATGAAGAGCAACAAATCCTTACATTAACATGCTGGTAAATGAGAGCAACAAATCCTTACATTAACATGCTGGTAAATGAGAGCAACAAATCCTTACATTAACATGCTGGTAAATGAGAGCAACAAATCCTTACATTAACATGCTGGTAAATGAGAGCAACAAATCCTTACATTAACATGCTGGTAAATGAGAGCAACACATCCTTACATTAACATGCTGGTAAATGAGAGCAACAAATCCTTACATTAACATGCTGGTAAATGAAGAGCAACAAATCCTTACATTTTAAACAGCATATATGGATATATTCTCAATATGTAATGAAGCAGGTAACACCAGTAGAAGAATAATGAATTTATTGATATATACTCAATATATAATGATAGCGGTAACATCAGTAAAAGAAAATGGATATAAACTTTATATCTTATAAGGAAGGAATTATTACATTTAGTAAATGTGATTCATGACATACTTCCATAAACATTTTTTTAAAACCTTTCAGGATTCAGCAGGTGATGTGAACAACAGCCGAGCAAGAGATACATTGATCTAATATTGAATGCTGATTTTAGACTTATATCCGTAAGCTATGTCTCATCAATCTTTCTAACGAATTGTATATGTAAGATACCCTAGGCAATAAAACAGAGGCGGCCAATGGGACCGACAGCGCGCTTTATGAGACTATAAAACATGCTCATGATTTAGATCGACAGTTAGAGCGTCGCTTAGCAAATGGCGTCATGTTTTATGTCACTTTGATTTTTCAATGCTAGTGAATGTGTTCTACGATGGGAGGTATTAATATTTTCAAAAATTGTTTATACAAACAAAATAATATCTCGACGTTTTTTTTATATATATAAGCGAGTAACTGTTTAAGGTCATCTCATATAATAAATAAAAGACTAGTTGTTGTGCTTCATCGTGTTTTATGCTCCCTGCTATGTTTTATTCAATGATAAAGCACGCCAACACATCTTCTATTTCTTAAATAATCACCATCATCAAATGAATATATGTATGTTCTTTCAAACCGTTTACAAGAGGGCGTATCATTAAAGATGTTGCCGATGGCACTCAGGAAACAAATTGTTGGCAATTGGAAATAGCAATCACAAAACTCGCTTGTGACTGGCTTTATCTTCCTCATTCATTTTGTACAATCGCATGAGTCTACATAAAACTTGCAGGCAAAAGATCACTATTTCATGAATCAGAACAATAAGCTCAAGTGAAAAGGTAAAATTAATTAGCATTTGGTGAAATCTTGAAAGTCATTTCATCATGCAAAGAGCCAAAAACACAAGAGATGTGAAATATGATCATGAAGTATTTGTTGCTGCATTTCGATCCTGTATTATTTATTTGAGTACTTCCTGTGCCAAAGAATACTTACATGTACCATGGTATGTAAAATGTTTGTAGCCTTCGAGCATGCTCTTCGTGGTCCTGGAGTTCAGCGCGATTTAAGTAGCCTCATTATTTGACGATTTGAAATGAGGTTCTGCAACAAATATCGTGGTGTGTTACTGGACAGGTTTGTGTTTCAAAGCATGGAGTAAGGGATTCTTGGTGTCTTGCAACATTATTTACTCAATCAGTGCCTCTGTTCCCCAAGCAGTAAAGTGGGGAGGTTTAAATATAACATGTGACCTTCTAACAACCTATATATCAGTTTGGGTACAGTGAGTCGTCCTTCGAGCATTCGTTACATTAATGTCCCATTATTATTCAGTATACTTTGAACTAATTCAATGATAACTAATTGAAGTTCGACATTGATGTTAGAATTATATATTGAATAAATAAGTAATATGTCAATGTTCAGAATAAGATACCATGGAATATCAGAGTATACATTTACTATTTCGTTAGGAGATACATTACGATATACCTTATGTAAAGGAAATGGTTACCTGAAGTCTCAACACAATCAAGTACTCTTCATATGTGTTTACTTGTAAGACATGTAATTATATCATTCCATTAACAAACCACTTTGTTTTACATGGGCACATCTACCACGACACAAATTATACGAAAGTAAATACATGCTGACAAAGACTACCAAGGTAAAAGCTCGTGGATAATTTAAAGGCGACCAAGGTAAAAGCTCGTGGATAATTTAAAGGCTACCACAGTGACACCATGCTGTGAAATGTAATAAAAGCCTTGTGCCGATCTGAATCCTTTCTGGCTCATCTACTAATATATCAGATATTGTAAGTCTTGGACAACAACTACACAAATAAGAAGCCACACTAGGTTTTCTATAAGGTAACTTCACCTAATGAGTGTAGCACAATCCTGTAATTATGACAGTTGCCGATCAATCACATGTCTACTGACAACAGCTGGCCATAATGATCGGAGTCAGAACTCAAAGCGAAGGCTACATAACAATTGGATTCAGACCACCTACTGTGATGGGATTGCTATGTACCGCTAGTCTATAATCATAGAAGACAAGCATCATCTTTTATATATCATTATGTATTCCTTAAAGTAGTGACTATATGTCTATCCATAACTTATTGAAGGCGCCATTAATGTAACCTATACTTTCGTTGTCATTTTCCTGCACACAGATAATGCTATAATTGTAATATGAAAATAATAATAATAGCAACAAGGATGGTCGGGGCAGTACTTATGTCCTCAGACTTCCCCTTCGATCCAATGTTGACTGTCACTTTCCTTTAAGCCACACTTTTAAGAACTAATATAACATCGATATAGCACAATTTCTCACGATTGTCAATTTTTAAATTTTAGAATAAAATTGATCAAGGCGGTTAATTTCTTCTATGATATCTATGAGTTATTAATGACAGAGTGATTAAGTTATTGTTTGCATAATTGCATGATTTAAAAAAGATTGATATATAGTAAATATATAATGAGTGCTGTCTTCTATACATACGTTAAGAAAATATTGGAAGAACCAATACCAAAATGTACTGAGTGAGTTAAGATCTACATATATTTACGAGTTCAAAGCTTTATTCCTCGTTTCTACTAGGATGTATCATTAAGCTCTCGTATCCAACTGCATCTTTCCTGCACAACCATTACACTGCCACACTGTTTCCGGTTTGCCTATTAGAACAACACGTCTAGAAGTCTTAAGTTGGATGTAACGAAGCCCATGTGTTAAAAATGGGCTAAAGAAGTTCGTAGGATGTACATAGGTTTCGAGAATAAGGACACTGGTTGTCGGGTTCATTAATATTTGTGGCTGGTTACGTGTCTGTCTTATTATACCTTAATTAATGAGGGGAGGGTTAGCACAGTGGCTCTCGTGTGCGAATTCTGATCAAGGGCTAAAGGTTTAAATCCCACCAGGTGCTCGGCAACTGTTGTTAATGCAGAACTGTCTAAACCTGAGTGATGCTATACTACTCTTAATTTCAGTGCAAAAAATCCATGGATCAATTGTTCGAGCTGATGTGTACATGTACATGCTTTACCTAGCCTGTGTGCAATGATTCTAGAAGCTGTTTACAAGTGAAAAATTAGAAGATGCCTTAAACCCCTAATCACCTTACTCAATTACTTAAAGAAATAAACATAACGGTAAAATCACAGAATATGCTAAAACCTTGTCATAGTGTCAGATTATAAGAACAAGACGTGCCCTGAAATGTTTCAAGGATGTCAAGGTGTAATTGTAGAATATTCTAGTAATGATGTAAATACCTTCAAGCACAGGGGACGATGTGACAGGAATTGTTGATCTCCACTTAACTACCCAAGGAAGACTCGAGTAGACACAGCCTGATTATACTGACAACTCCTTCATTGAGTCAGGAGAGGAGAATTTGGAGGCAGACGAGAGAGCATGGTCATTCTGCATCTAAACTAAAATTTTGGATAACCAGAACGAGATTTAATTTACTACAGAACAAGAATAAATTTGTTTTCTCCTTGAAACCACCAGTGCTTATGTAAATGTTTGTGAGTCATTGATCTGTAAACTGGTAGAGTCAGACACATCCTGGGTAGTCAATAACCATTCCATCAACGGACCAGGATTCAAGGAAGGACTTGGAGTTAGGTTTCATTCTTAACATCTCAAGATTTATTGAGAAACCTCAAGCACTAATAAGAGGAAACTACATTGTAACGTGATCTAATTATCCAGTAACGTGATACATATATATCTCACAATCTGCGAAACACTACGCTACTCAACAAAAGAAAAAAAAACAACAACATTACAGTGAAATTGATATGTTCAGTAAACTCATGCTTCTATATATATATCTGACAAACATACATGTGTACAGAAAACACATATTCAACTTATTTGGTTAACAAATTTCCAACAAACCAAAAACGACAACTCATCTTGGAGTCTTGTAGATAAGGTCTATCATATGGCTTTTCTTTGGTATCATTTGTTTTAATATTAAGGTAATATTAATAAACAAGTGATGATGTTGTTAGTGTTCATACATTTTACATCTTGCAACCTTCATTTAATTAAAAGGAAATCAATAGACTAAAAATTGTATTATCCAAACCTAGCTCCTTTATTAAATATCGTTTGTATGAGTTCAAGCTCAGATATTGGTAAACACAAAGCACACGTCAAAGTGTTACGGATTAAGCCATTATTAATTTCTGTTAGGCCAGTTATGAGTTGATGAAACTTTAGTACCCTTTTTATATGATGATTAAGAGATCACTATTTAGTGTATGCCTCTACATGCTTATATTAGAACTGTGCATCGAAATTGAAACTTTCATTACCAAAATGAAGCCTTGTGAAACTACTAACACTTTTACAATTTTATTTTGCTTTAAATTTGATTACACCTTTGAAATACTTTTCACAGATATCTCCAACTTTTCCTTCTTTTAATAGATTTTTTATTTTTATATTTTTATAATTATGAAATCATGTTCTCATGCTAATCCTTCCGCAATTCTTACGGTTAAGAAAAAAAGTGAGCACGGCTCACATACCCCCGCCATCCGCTATCCGTCCATTGAGCATCATACATGTAGCTTTCACGGGTACAATGTTAAAAAAACAGATTCAAGTATCATAAAAATTGTCTAAAATATTACTGGGAACTGGCTTTGTTATTACAAAATTTCATTCACCCAGATGGAATATTTTCAGGTAACTTAATTGTTCCCATCAGAGCATCACAGCGGTAATTTGTACCAACTTCAATTACAGATTCAAGGGCGATAACTCCGTGAAAAATAATATTTCGGAACTGGACTTTGATCTCGATGAAGAGTATCATCTGGACTAGCTACATGTTAAATTTCATTCAGCTAGATGTAATAGTTGCCGAGAAAACTTGTCCCAATTGGAGCATCACAGCTCTGTTGGTACTAAGTTCAATTTTGGATTCATGATCCATAACTCCGTAAAAAATAATATTTCGGAACTGGACTTTCAACTCGATGAAGAGTATCATCTGGACTACCTAGATGTTAAATTTCATTCACCTAGATGTAATAGTTGCCGTGAAAACTTGTCCCGATTGGAGTATGGTCAATTTCATTCACCTAGGTTTAATTATTTCTGAAAAAGATTGTCCGGATTTAACACAATAAAACTAAGTCCAAAAAGTGACATGGAAACGACAAAATATTTCAATCTTTAAATTTGTCTGTGCACGATTGGAAAAACATGGTTAACAACTGTACAAAGTTTGGTTGATGTACTTTTGACGGTTTTGAGAAAATTGATCGGACGGAATGACAGACGGACGGACGGACGGAAAGACCGCTATTATGGCGCTATATACAGGTGACTGTCATCCAATGTATTCAGTGATAACCAAACTTAAATAACAATTTGCATTAACCAATTTGTGAGGAATTTCCAAAAACGTTCTGCATGTTGATAGTACGAAACTAATCCAGCTCCTCACCTACGGACTGATTTATACAGCGACATTATAGCTTTTAGGAATAGTAATCGTACACTTTCTACAGCTCTACTTGATGTTACAAAGGAAACATCGCCATCACTGGATAATTTAAGCTATGTCTTAGTTCCTTAACTTTCCTTTGTTTTCGTAGAAGAGCGCACCATCGAGTTCAGGTATAACGCAAGGCAAGTTTGACATGCAGTGGATGGTGTGATACATGGATCTTAATTCCCATTACTATACTTGGTCTGGCATTAAACAAAATGCAATTTTTAAAAATGAACCCGAAATCACAAAGCTTTGAATGACCCTTTCTCTATTGAAACAGTATGTAATTCCTTGGAATGAGTAACATAACTTTGATCTTAATGCAGATACAATCTTGAAGCAGAGCCCTATTCATAAAGCGTACATTTTTTTGGCAAGTTGATTACTCATTAAATGATGTATTTTTCTTCTTTTATGCATGCAAAACCTGGAACTTCTGACAAATGACATTACAACTAAGCATATTTTCACAACATTAATTTGACAGACTATCCAAGAGGAAATAACAGATTTTCCCTTGTCATTTCAGCGTGTCATGGAAGAATCAATAATTGAAATTAACAAACCAAATCTTATAAGCTTAGTTATTATATTAAACGCCTGTAACAATCCGTTCTTAGTGAAATAAAGTGCAATAAAATATGTTACCGCTGGCTATATAATACTCCTAAATCAATAAATAAAGTTTCAAACCAAATGTACATGTTTTGGTTAAGCCATGGGTCATTTTAAAGTGTTCACCAATGACCCGAAACAATCGCATTCATACCATTCATACCTCATTTTGTGTTTCTAAGATATTAATTTTTCAAAGTTAAGCCCTTGAAACGATTTTAGAAGGGCGGACATACATACAGTGAATTCTTGTGCATCCAGTGTATTCGTATTCATGCCGTGGATCAATTTGATTGGCGAATACTGATTAATAACTGATTTGGCTAACGTTGGCTAAGGGATGTCATGGTAATGTGTTTGATATGTTTTAACAAAAAATATATATAATGTAGGCAAACACTTCTAGTGGCGTGTTCTTCTGTGACATAACTCTGCTTCTGATAGGATGGTAGGAATGAGCTTCATAAAAGTTATTAATCCAGAAGTTCTGTAAGCTATTCAAATATGTGCTATCAATGCAAGTGGTGCAATGCACAAGCCATACTTTTGCATATTTACTACTTGTGCAAAGCAAAGGCTTTCAATATTTCAAATAACACACGTGGGGGTCAAAGTGTGAATCAATTGGAATGAAATGGAATTCACAATGAACATTCTGGCAAAGTAAGAACACATATTGTTTTGTATAAAACATGTCTCTACTTCTTAAAACTGTTATGAAAATGTAACCGTCTCTTGTAGACGTTCTCAATATTTAGGTAACTTGAATTACATATACTTTTTATTTGTGCTACAAACTCTTGGTTTCCACATCATCATTTTATTGTTGTGATTTATAAGACTGACAAAAGTCAGAGGCGTTAACTTAGTATTCCGCAGTATTCACCGAGGACTGCCCTGAAACAATGCATATAGTTTGCCTCCAATTAATCGGCATTCATAAACAAAAATAACGTTTGTCCAGCAATTCAATCAAGATATGAATGATTAAATTGATAAATGTTTATGATCATGTAGGTGTATCCTCAATGATCCAGCCAAACTGTTCTCATCTCTATCGCCGTTTCTGATAAAAAAAAGAAGGTGTGGGATAGTGTGTTCTTAAAGAATATCTTAAATCCTGTTCTGTCATATGCAGCGAGTAAATGTGTCATACTCAATTTCTTCTTATCAACACTGTATTATTTCAAAATTAATTACAGGACAAACCTAAGTTGGTGTTATCACAATTACAAAAACTATAACTGAACAGTGCAGGCGTTTGGTCATCAGTCAAAGAATACTTCTACTACTTGGTATTTTAAAATATAAACATGAAATTTAAATCCCAAAGTTAGTTTTGATTAAACGCAACTGTTCATCGCCATGTAAGACATATTCTATGTGCAAATAAACACATGTGCCTCATAATATTCTGCACACATGCATTGGTGTAAATTTAATTCTTACCAATGTCTACATCAAACTAAGATATTTTAACTAAAACTAACCTGTTACCAATAAATTCATTCAACTGCTGCAGATAAGTGACCACTCATCGGATCAATGGATTGTTCCACTGTGTCCTCGATCTGCACCCATTCAACTGGTCAATGATGTGCCTTTTTCTCAATTTCGGACGTTTGAATTGTCTACGAGCCCAATATCCAACGGTTTCCCATAAGTTACCCATTGGTCTCTTATACAGACGCACTTGTTCAAGGGGAGGTCTCTTATCAGTCGCTGGAATGAAACATATAATTGATTTACAAACTTTTTAATCAGGATTTGCAATTGATATTGATACAGTAAATTCGCCTCCAAGTTGATTAAAATGTATTGGAGTCTTTCCTTCCATCACCCTTTGGCATGACAGCACTTGATTAATGAACAATTCAGACTGGACTGTCTTATTATAAATACGTAAACGACAAGACTTAAACAAAAAAGGTGATTTTCAAATTTGAAATAAGACCAATAAAACTAAAATATTGACCTATAGCTGTGTGAAAAGGTTGAATTAGCTGTAAAGGATAATTAAACTTCCAAAAGCATGATAAGATAAGAGTTGAGAATTGATATATCTTACCTTTACCCCAAGCGCCAGGATGTACGAAAACTGTGAGACTTATTAGTCTTGTTGAATCTGAATAGGTTTTAAACAGAGCATTTCTAAAGAAAGATAACACATTAGATCTCTTTTATTAAAAAGGCTAAACCACTCATATACTGGACTTAAAGCTGAATAAAGGGGTTGAATACGCTGTAAGGGTGACTTCAAGAATTCTTCAAAGTAAGAGTTATGATTAAATTTCGGCTTTCTTAATTACTTGATATTGGCATCATGGAATTCGAAAAATGGCACATCTAGCTGATTATCGTTGATAAGTATCACTTATTATGAAGCCTGTATTGTATAGGTAATATTCTGCTGAAAAAATGACGGATATAGTAAGTTTTTACATGGAAATATAATATATACAAGACACGCCACTAAACTATCTTCCTTTTGAATATAAATCAAGTTTTTTTAAATGCATATATCGGTATTGTACAAGCATATTAAATTTATATATATATATATATATATATATATAAATATATATATATATACACACACACACACAAAGCTCACAATCAGAAGATTGTCAAACTCTCAGGCATGAAATATATAAAAAAAATGATGGAGTCAAAAGTAGTAAACATCCATTTTATGGCTAGCGCTTTCAGTTGTACTCAGCTTCTTCAGGCCATTACATAACGGATAAAACGTTGTCAGGCAATGTCGTCGTGTACATAGTGACGTCATAGTATTATGACGTCATACTACATGGTAGCATAATGGAGTAGAGACATCAAGTTTTAGAGTTTAACTTGGGTGAAAACATTTTTATAAATCTGCTTTCTTTTGTTTCTAAAAGCTTATTATTATCTAAATTTAATTTATACATTGGGAAGACAGAAAAATGCTCGTTTCCACATTCAGCTAAATGTTTACTTAATGGAATTGTACGGTTATTGGGCTGATTAATGTGCGATCTATGCAAGTTCATTCGCAATTTCAACTTCATTTCGGTTTTCCCAATGAATTTTTCCTTACAACCAGAGCATATAATGACATACACAACATTTTTGCTGCTACAGTTGAGATTTTGTCGAACAGAAAACACTTTAGTTTCAGTAATCTGTACAGAAGAGCCGACAATAATATTTTTTACATGTAAAACAGCGCGAATCGCCGCACTTGGATACAACTGGTTTTACATGACTGGAATCAAACCTGGATGAAGTCAACAAATTTCGAAGACTTTTGGGTTGTTTGAAACTGTTTACAAGTTTGGATTTACACAAAACCGTTTCCATATGTTTACATTGGTGTAAAATCGGTAAGTTTTTCTCAATTATTGAAACAGCACTCTGATGGTTAGGATTGAAAGTAGAAACCAACGGAACAATATCTTTGTTACACTTTTTGTTAGATTTGGGATATCTGAGGTGTTGTTGATCTAAAGAACACACACACACATATATATATATATATATATATATATATATATATATATATATATATATTATATATATATGTGTGTGTGTGTGTGTGTGTGTGTGTAAGCTCTCAAACCATTAATTTGGCCTGATTGAGCACTCTAACATGGTACACTCATTTGCTACGGCCTTGAGCTAGCCCACTGTAGAAATACGGTTTGAGCAATTTATGCAAATGAGTGGGACTTTCTTAAACTGCTTTGTTGCGTTGATAACGTTGCATAGCTCAAAGCCAAACCATGTTCCACACACACAGCTGGCTGTCCATGGTTCTATATATATATATATATATATATATATATATATATATATATATATATATATATATTCCTTTTCTCTCCAAACTTGTTTCAAGATAAACTATTAAATGAACTTAATTATTACCTAAAATGTCATCTATTGACGGGAGACACTTTTGTATATATTCTGAAAATAGCGATGAATAATTATTTTAATTTGATATAAAAAATTTTTATGATTAACGCCTTACACGTTTTTCATATCAATCTCTCATGGCTTTGTTTTTTATGCTTTTAATGGCAAAACATATTCTGTCTTTGCTTTCCTTTGAAACCTTCAATATTGTCAATAATGTCTTTGATCAAGTTTAAACCCTCAATGAGCAGTTGTCAGATCAAAACTGCAACTCTGCTATTAACGACGTCATTCCTCGCTATAGGCGAACATTCTGTACTTTGAAGTCAGCCACTTCTTTGACAACAGGTGTAGTGTTTGTTGCTCAGGGCGTTTACATGTCTTGAAAAGTGTTAAAGAAATTCGGGAGATTTGATGAAAATATAGGGACGTTCAAACATTAATTTAGACTGAGTATAGAAACTAGTGAAGTGTACATGTCAAGCTAGCATTTAAAGTTTGAACATGATTGATGGCGGTGAAGAGAACGTTTATAAATATTAATGTATTGTTTGAGATGATAAAATAGGTTTTGAGCAAGGTAACATATCATTTGTTTGAGATGATGAAATATCACTTGTATTTATCTTATTAAACACGATTGATGTGAATCTTGGTAGCTACTTAAAGTTAAAATGAATCTGATTACCTACATAATTGCTGATGTAAGCCAATTCAGGAGATAAGTTAATGTGTACCGACCACACATTACACAGC
Organism: Gibbula magus; assembly: GCA_936450465.1. NCBI lineage: Eukaryota > Metazoa > Mollusca > Gastropoda > Trochida > Trochidae > Gibbula > Gibbula magus. The sequence continues at coordinate 2,973,700 of OW388293.1, read as the reverse complement.
TAAAGATCAAGTGTTCAAGATAGATAGATTGCTGTTAGATTTTCATCAATCTTTATTAATAAAATCGTAAACACCAGATGGAGTGATTGCGCTTGTGTTGTGTAGATTCTACACATGCCGAACAAAGGTAGAACAAATGTAGTGCGTGAGTTTTTGCTAAACACTGCTGCTGCAGCCGTTAGCAGCAATTGAACAAATCTTTTTATTTGCCGTTGTTACTATATCATAAGATAGCATTCATAAATGATGCGGCAGATAATATTGTATGGACTTCCTTCAGAGCCAATCACAAACCAAATGATGTTATATCTGTTTGCTTCTGAATTGTAGAGAACACCGTCCTGTCCTGCAGGGTTCATCAAGAGGAATGCGAGCAGAGGACATGTTGCTTTTACAGTATCTAGGGTAATTTTATTTAACCTGAATGTCATCGTTGTCATCATAATCAGTACGACTGTCGTACCCAGGTAAAACATCCTCAAACAGTACTTACAATGGACTTACATGTACTTGCTAGGTGACTTCAAGTAAGTTATTCCCCAAATATCATTGCCCTTCAGAGGCTGACTGATGATTTGACCGATTACATTGTGGATTCTTGTGTATAACGTTTTGATTAAGGTTTTTTGCAACAAAGTATGTTTATCAACAAACTATAATACGTCAGTGATAGATAACTGGAATATCACGCATATAATTTATAAGTGTAAAATTAAAATTGATTGAGAAGTCTTAAACAATGCTGTGTAAAAATGTCTTGTATTGACTCCAAAAGAGACAGTGTCCCTCCAATAGTATACCATGTTTTGCATTTGTGTCTTGCTACCCCGTGGAGTGCCCGGTTTAGAATAGGCCTGATGATTGTCATAAGAGGTGAATGGTTGCTTCTTGTTGTGTCGAGTCGGAGTACATTGTACGCTTTAAAAGCAATATATATTGTTTGACAAATTACAAATCAAACACTTTTAAGTCAGCTGTCAGATTTCAACCAAATTGTGATAAATTACTTGTGTTTTTAGGTCATTGTGCCAGTGCTTTTTTGCTTTTGCTTTTGCTTTTGCTTTTGCATGTATGCTCTAATGACTCACAGGAGTAAAAGTGACCCAAAACCATCTTCATTCAATTATTTGATATTAATTAAACAACATATATTCTCATAGCACGAGGAAATGCTGAGGTCAGCCACCAGTCCCTTCTCTTCATCCTGAATGTAAAGATAAAGGCATACCCATATATGCAGCCATTCCAGATAAATCATAGAAAGCTTTTATCTTTTACTATAGCTACAGTCCGAAAACCGTCTTCCTATTGTATGACAAGTTAGAATAAAGCCTTCGATACATCGAAACATCGTAACGAGAAGTCGTTAACGTCTACCAAAACTAATGTTCATATCCATTTTGATGTTTTAGCAAAGTCAAATGTCTGCTGGCAACTCTTTCTTACTGTTTCATTTTCTTATATCCTTTTGTTACTAGAATGTAACACGCAAAGGGCTAATCAGTGAATGTGTATCGTAATAAGCTATGATGAAGTGAAAAACATCTTGAAATCAGATTTAATGTTATTTCTGTATGATTTATAGAGCTATTATAAATGTTGAAATTAAATTAAATCCAAATTAGATATAAATATAATTTACAGAAACATATCATATTTTCCCAAAGAAGTGCTGTACATGTGATGGTTTTGTTTGTAAAATTTTAAAAGATGTAGCAATTGGCTGTGCATCTTTTAAAGCAATACATCATACATCAATTTAGGTAAATTCAATTTAAAATGTTCAGACATACTTGTCAGAAGCTTAACCATTGACCCCCGTGGCCCAAAAGAGTGGTACGAGTATGAGCGAATATGTCCAAGTTCAATCAACCATGAACATCGGAAGGTTGGACACGTTACTTTCACATGAAATATTTGTTGCTGGAATCCCCGCATCATTCTGTAGTTTGATTAATTTACATGGATCCGCAATAACGATCTAGAAACGTTGCACGCGAATTCATGTATTCATTTCATGTATCACCGAGTTGAATATCAAACTCTATCCGAGTTCATAATGGACATTGATTAATTTGCTTGGATCCGCAATGACGATCTAGGAACGTTTTCACGCGAATTCGTTTGGGATATGTTTCATGTATCACCGAGTTGAATATCAATTCGAGTTTGATAATGGACATCATGAGGTTCGAGTCAAATAATAACTGGAAGATCTCGTTTGATATATAACCCGTTTGATATATAACCATTTTGATATATAACCCGTTTGATATATAATGTCAAGCTCACAGACAGCTAGTAACTTATAATATCATTAATAGTCGAGCTATCTTTGAACAGATTATCTGCCTGATGAAATGAGATTGACATATAAGAAGTGTTGTTTCCCTGATCACTTAAACTGAATAGTGGCTCAACAGAAATAAAAATATATTAGTGTATATTGATATTTGCAGTCTTAAACTGGCATTATCTTTAAATATATGTGTTGAGTTAAGCGTTTGTATGTTCTTGTATCCAACAGAGCAAAGAAGTAAGGATCTAAACTTTAATTACATTCATAACTTTATGGCCGACCATCGATAAGATGCCAGATATTTTTCAAAATTCTAAATGAAGGCCTAACAGTTAATCATTTTCAACATTAACATCATACTATTGCCCTGAAATAGTCGAAAAATAGATGACATAAACTTTACAACACAAAGACTATCAACAGTTCCAAATTGTTCTATCTCCATGTCACGTGACCAAACCGACCGTTGCGATTGGCTTGGATACATAGAACAGTCTGGATCTAAACAGCTTATTAGATGCCTGGAGTTAGAACAAATAAAAAGTGTAAAAAGGAGCTTTTAAGCTGATATTGCTCTACAAATTGGTGTGGAGATCGAATACATCCTCCAAAGTGCCAAGAAAACCTTAACTCAATTTTCAACAAAATTTGTGATAGAACACTCTGGTTCTCAGGTGACGATTTGCTGATAGATAGATAAATAACATTGCTAGCGTTGATTAATTAACACTGGGGTAATTTTGACGTTTCAAGTCATTCAACGTGACTCTAGTATCAGCTCCTGCGTCACAATACGCGTCAACTTCCACCAAGTGCATTTAACTTTTCCTTTGAAAAAATAGTAAACAACATAAATATATACTATGTATCTATACATTTCATGTGTAATTCATATTGTATCGGTACATCTTTTGGTTCCGCATCAGTGCTACATTGTATATCAGCGCTACCAACATAGTGTCACAACAGCATCCGGCTGTTCTGGGTTTTTGATTTGCTAACTGGATACGTGACTCGGCAAATCAAATGTAGCCATAATGTACTGATTGAACCTGTCGACATGCACAGCTTATAATGGATTTAGATTTGCAATCATTCCTCATTTTCTGCTGTCTTCATTTCAGTTTTAGTTGGTAGGGCTCATCAGGAATGCTTAGTACTTCAGCACTTATTTAAATCTTTACGTTTCTCCTTATGGGGATGAGTCGATAGCACTTAACTAAACATCACGTTAACAGTCGATGTGTCAATCACATTAGATCAAATGTACGAAGGCTACAGATTGCTTGTGGTGTGACACGACATGCTTACACACAACCAAGTAGAGACTCAAGAAACTGGATCTCAACTCTATAGAATAAACTTGAAATACAAGAGGATAGTACCTCAATCTTTACCTCTTACCAACAGATGAATCAAACACAATATATGGATTTCTTTTGTGCTTCATTCGTATAGTTAAATACGTATGTCAATGAAAAACTATATGTGAGAGCAATTTGAGGAAAATTATTATCATACTATAATCAAAACTTAAATTTCAAAAGTCGTTTGGGGATACTGATATCAAATTGAAAATGTATTACTAATAAGTGCCATTCCGGACAGACCCCTATTACATCTAAGAGCATGAGCTACCACAGTGAACAAGTGGATTCAGTAAAGTACAACATACCCTAAAACAAGTGACAAACAGACTATGATTGCCCCTGCATATGTCCTTCCGTCCCTACCCTTATTCGGATATATATCATATATATATATATATCATGTACAGTTGTGCTGAACGTCTTTAACATTGGGGCATGACGCAGAAACAAACATTTACATCAGTGCCATCTGTACTACTTGAATTAAGTTGTGTCTTTATTGAAATCCAATTAAATTCTTGGTGTCAACCACCTATACGCTTGTTGTCAGAGGAGACTATTATTCCCTTGAACATTATGGAAACTTTAATACTCTGTATATCCGTCACCCATTTCGAGTCAGAAATTAATATACCTTGAATGCCCCTCAAACAGTTGATAAATGTCAGGTGAATATCTCGCATTTGTAAACCGAGACCTACGTAAAATAATAATATGTAATAACATAAGGCACCTGTTAATGATAGCCATGACACTTGCAGTAGAACCTCAGGCACAAATGGATAAGCTTGACATTTACTATGATACCCTATCAATTTAATGAAACTTGACATTTATCTCGATACCGTTCAACTGAAAACAATGCACTAATCTAGCTCCATGTACTCTCCCAATCAGGCCTGTCAATCACTGGAAACAACGCCCCGTCAGAAGAGGAAAGAAAGCAGGCAGGCGTCATCAGAAACCAATCAGCAGTGTGACAGGCTGCTGTCTAGAACAACCAGGCAATAACAGCTCGGTAACCTCTGGTAATCTCAAATATGTCACACCAAGTAATATGCCAGGCGAATGTATCCTTGCTTAATGTTCGATCGTGTTGCAACAAGTGTTAGGAGATTGAATATGTTATTATTGAAAATGACATCGATATACTTGTGTTGACAGAGACATGGGTTCGGATGTCCGGCGATGAGTCAAAGGTTGCGTCTATGACACCTATTGGGTACCCGTGCCAGCACAAAGCTCGTGCCATACGTTGTGGTGGTGGTGTGGCCATCATTAACCGGTCATACCTAAAAGTTAAACTTTTGCAAAACAATGCTTTCTCTTCCTTTGAATCCCTTGACTTTGTTGTGACAGTTGGAAAAAACTACTACAAACATTCTGGCATTGTACAGGCCTCCACCTTCAGCGGAAATAAACTTACTTTTGATCAGTTCTATGATGAATTCTCAACCTGCATTGAAACAAAATGTACGATACGATCTAGACTAGTTGTTCTTGGAGATTTCAACATTGACATTGGCAATACAAATTGTGCACAGGCTGTAAAAATGTCTAACTATTTCAAAGTTTAGGATGTATTAAGGTCATATCTTCGCCCACACACAATCGTGGTAATTGTTTGGACGGGGTAGTTACTTTTGGTGACCCGTGTCCTAAATCCCTGTGTCAAAGACATTCAACTATCTGACCATTTCGTTGTCTCCTTCGACCTCGATACCGACAAGCCTCCACTCCCGAAGAAGTTATTTGATTGTAGGAATCTAAAAAATATGAATCGTGATGCCTTTAGATGTGATTTGTTGAACTCTAATCTCTTACAGAATCCACCGTCTGATATCAATGAACTCGTTGATAGATACAACTATGTCCTCGTCGAACTCTATGACAAGTATGCTCCACTCAGATCTAAGCGGGTCACAGATCGTCCTGTTACACCATGGACTTTAACACCTGAAGTTATTTCAGCGAAACAATGGCGTCGTCGTGCTGAGAGAGCTTAGAGACGTTCCCATTTTCAAGTCCGTAGGCAAATTTACTGTGTGCCGAGGAATAACATAACTTCTCTGATCAGACAAGCCAAGCAGATGTCACTGAACTCTCAGATACAGGATTCAATGTCAGATACAAGATCGTTGTACAGACTCACGTCTCGGCTTCTTGGCAAGGAGTTCACTTCACCTCTGCCCAATACTGACTCTCCAGACACCCTGCCTAACCAATTCCTGAAATTCGTCTCAGAGAAGATCGCGAAGGTTCGATATGGAATGGTGTCTTCAGACACTACCTGTGTATCTGAGGCTAGCATGGCTACAACTTCGTGTGATGAAGACTCAGAGAAACTGTCTAGTTTCAGCGAATTCTCCTGCGAAATCTGATCATGCCCTGCCACTGCTTCGCTCTGCTTCACTGCCTGCCTATTCACTGTAGGATTCAATTCAAGCTTCTTGCACAACTTTCCGTTGTCTGACTGGAACTGTTCGCTCGTACCTGGCCCAGTCCCTGACACCACACTCTCCACCTCGTGTTCTCCGCTCTCAGGACACACGTCTTCTCGTCATCCCCTCAGTGAAAACCTCCACATACGGGCAAAGATATTTTACGTTTGCCGCAACTACAGCCTGGAACCATCTACCCCAATATCTTTGGGACTGTACTGAACTTTCCAATATTTTAATCCTCCCTGACGACACACTTCTTCAGATTAGCAATTGACAGCTAGCTTCTGTCGTGAACCTATCCCTGTTTACACTCTGTCTTGCGCTTTGTGCATTTTTTACAATGGAAAATAGTGCGTAATAAGCATGCTAATCAACAAACACAAAATACAAATGATTACTATTAATTGTTGCTGTTGGCTAAGGACATGTTGCGATATGATTTGGGCTCTTTGTCATGATTTCCATGTATTCGAAATCGTAGTGTCCAATGTGAAATCTCTCTATCTCAATGATACATACAACTGGTACCTTGTCATGTCATGATTCAGGAAGCCAACTAAACTAAACTTTATTTGTTAATGTTTGTGATAATAACACGTTATATATAATAATAACAACGTTGTTTCAGAATCTCCTCAGCTTGGCGATAATAATAAGGTTATTTTGTTTTTTAGATTGTCCTTCAGTTACCATGCGTCAATGAAGAAGAATAAGGTCACATTATGCCGGGAACATCTTTCATCAATTTATTTTCCATATATCTTACATTTTTACTTCGTTATGAAATATATTTTTATTGCAAATTACAAATGCAGCAGTATTTTTTGTTCGACATTGTTGAGTGTAGTTCTGCCGAGTAGTTAAGTTATTCAGCCATTTTCAGCTTTGGTCCCAAATAAAGAGTTTACTGTCCTCTTTTAATTCCCCCTAGGAAATAAATAATCTCAATTATTATCCCGTATATTCAAGTATTAAAAACTATCAGATAAAGAAAAATAAGAAAAAGTAAACGTTTTTTTTGCGAAGTGATACTTTCATAATTTCATTTTGTTCCATCAAGATCAAAGTTAGATAACTGCTCTTATGTTTATTTAATAAACGAACCTGAGGTAAAAGTATATTGCTTCAAATATGAAAAAAAATAGTTCAAAGTGTTGTTTTTGTCTGATTTCCTTTTGCTTTATATTAATTTGATATTTTTATGCACAGTAAAAGCCATGATTAATGTAACTTCGTTTCTTTAGAATATACAAATTTGGAATAGTCTGCGCTATTCATTAACTTATCTGAATCGAATCAAAGAACAGATCATCAAATTCGTTTGATGAAAACTTTTTCTAAATCAACAACATTAGAACTGATCATAGCATAGTGAAAAATTAGTTGCACTCGAGGACTTTTTCAGTAAACGACAGGCCGCGGTTCCATTCCATGTACTTCGTGAACAATGAACGTCATTTAACCATAAAGGCAATAACAACTCCATCTTTTTCTAGTGAAGTTGGGACTCAAAGTGTGAAATTTCAAGACTTCAGTACCCCATCTTAAATCAGTAAATCCTCTACTTTCACAAAGGGGACACCATGAACAACTCACAAGATATCGCCATTATTGAAGAGAGGAAAAGTCTTATGTATCTGACAGTGGCTGCAATTCTAGTTCTTGGAGAAGAAGAAATAATACAGGAAGAAAGAAGATGTTGGACCTCCACCTCGTAAGAGGAAAGCTAGAACACAGTTGGTTTTGGAATGATTGACCAGAAGACACTCTTCCGGACACTGTGAACAGTTACTCACTGAATACACCGTGAAGATCGCCCAGACTACAAAATATTTCTCCGTAGGGCCTATAACCCTAGCGGTATTCCAAGAAATGGTTGATAAGTTAACTCCTTACCTGGAGAAGACAAAGACTTTCGTGAGAGAACCACTTGAGGTTGGGCTAAAACTAACAAACACATTCCGCTTCCTTGCCACTGGTGATAACCACACAAGTCTACAATGCAGCTTCAGAAGTATTGTTTGTAGAATCTAAAAGTTGCTACCCGAGGTTTGCAGAGTCATCATTGATGTGTTCGTGGTGGAAGTACTAAGGTGTCCCAGAACCACACACTAGTGGACGAAAGTGGCTCACGGTTACAGTTCGAGGTGGAACTACCACAAATGCTGGGGGAAAATGTTGCCATGAAGAAGCCACCCACTGTTGGGTCCTTCCACTGCACCTACAAGAGATTCCACAGCATTGTACTTATGGCCCTTGTGCGAGAATGAGTATTGGAAATGCGTGAAACATCATTGAAGTGCTTATACTGGTGAGATGATGTTCGTGCCATTAGCCCGGAAGAATACTCACGAATGTTGTCAATTGCCTGTTTTGCATGCAAATTGCTTGAACTGCCCAACCTATTCTTACCTTTATCGTGACACAACACATTACACATTACACGACACAACAGAAATAAGATACGAACAAGTTGAGACAAGTTCACCAATATATTGCGCAATTGGCACGCACTGAGGTGCATGAAGAAACTTAGGGTCTCGCCTTTCCCTCTTCTGCCTTCTCGTCAGCATCAATAAAATGGGAATTCTTCTTAACAAAAGTTTGTTCATTATTCGAGTTATTAATAGTCATCACCGGGGTCACTTTTCACAAGTTTGTTCTTAAAACCTATTTCTTCAAAATTTGATCAAAGGATTAACGTGGCCATAACCAATATCTCATTACCTTGACCTTTGACCTTCAAGGTCACACCATCAATGTTCACTTTTCATCTGGTATAATAATCATGCAATGACTCAAAGTGTTCATAGTGAAAATACGGCATATTCACAAAAACATACTTAAGTTTTGACCTCACTGTGACCTTGACCTTTGACAGATTTTAGTGAAAACGTTTTCAAATCTTGGTCTTTCTCCATAGTTCAAATATACCAAATATAAGGGCCTAATAGTACAAAACAAGTTTGAAGTTATCATGTTTACAAGGATTGTTTATAGTGATTTCAGAACTCATGACCTTGACCTTTGACCTTGAATGTGAACATGTCAAAATCATTCACCAGGTGTATAAGAAAGAAATTAAGCTATCTATATGAGGTGTTATCTTCATGGAAAAAAGTTACTTAGTGTCGACCTTGACCTTTAAAATTCAAGGTCATACAATCAGTGATCACTTTTCATTGTGTATCACAATCATGTAATGATTCAAAGTGTTAATAGTTGAAATAATACATTTTCGCAAAAGCATGCTAAGGTTGTGACCTCGTTATGACCTTGACCTTTGACGGATGTTGGCGAAAACCTTTTCAAATTTTGGCCTTTCTCAATAGTTGATGTACACCAAAGAAGAGCCTGATAGCACAAATATTTTTTATATAATTATCGTGTTTAAAAGGATTGTTTTAGCGATTTCAGAACTCGTGACCTTGACCTTTGACCTTGAATGTGAACATGCGATGGAAACTGCGCAAAAACTGATAGCAATAACCAAACATTTGTACGCACTACCAGTTAATGAATTATTCACTCCCGTTTGGGATGGAGATACGCATTGCCACAAATTGATGCGTGCCAATGCAGATTCGAAAATCGTGCAAGTGTAAACACCGCTTTAGTTTCGCACAATTAGCTTTATTGATTAGAAGAAAGTAGATTGAAACCCTCGAGCCTAGTGTTATAGGACTGGGTCTCTTTTCACAAAGCACTAAGGTTATCGTAAGTCACTAAGGTAGCCTTAGTGCAATGTTAAAGAATGGGAGTTAAGGTTAACCTTAGTAAAGGTTGCTTTGTGAAAGGAGGCCCTGGTCATTAAGCTGGAACTACTCGTGACACAGTCAACATCTTCTCCATCAACTATGGCGTGGTACTCATACTGTCGTTTTATTATTTAAATAACCAGCAATTTACGTATTCACATCAAACCTTTTTGGAGCCACGGGGACATTTATCTCAACCAGTTCCATTACCGAGATGGAACTTAAAGAGCGTGAAAGTCTTCTGACAAAAACACTAAATGCCATGCAATTGGTTGACTTATAGATTGCACATGTTCAATTTAAATGTTCATGGTATTATCTTACGAGGGAAGAAAGCTTTACCGACATTTTTATCTTATAATTGCATTTTGTCTGCCTGCAAAGCCAGACATTTATATTTTCTTTTCCCAGGAGAATTAGTTTAAAAAAAGAATGTTGTGCTTTAAAAGTATGTTAACAATTAATGGGAAGCATAATCCTTAATGTCTTGTGTGTCTCATTTTATTTAGTATTGTAACATGATTATGGTTTATCCTTGATTCTGATTGGTTGAATTGCCTATGTTGAATGACAATGAATACCCACACATTACTTGGGGCGAATCACCGTGAACTAACACATCATGTTCAAGATACGGTCCGAATCAAAATTTAATTTTACTATATCTCTCGATATTTGTGCTCTACTCAAATGTGACAGGTGTCCTTGTCGTGGTCTAACTTGTGTATACCCGTAAAGATCACAAATAACTCTCAATATGAATTTACTGTTTTGATGTTGTAGATAAATGGTTATCACCATCTAAAATGATACGTGAATATTGTGAAGTGACCATAGTTTAGTTACACTGTTCGGGGTTACATGTACATTGTTACTAATGTACATATTAAGCTGAGTACTCACATTTGTGTTAACCTGACCACACATCATACAAAAATGGAACAGTCGCCAAGTCCTTTCCACTCAGAGATAGGTACACACAAAAAGATTTCAATTCAAAATGCCTGATAACTAACGGTCATGTTACAACATCGATAAACAGTTTTGATTGTACACTTTCCGGGATTCATTGTCATTGAATACCCGCGAATTTCAGCGTTTAAAACCTCCAGTTAACGGCGTTTGGTGTTAAACTAAATTTGTGTAAATAAGTGAATACATAGAGGGTTTGTTTATTTCATTTCTTACAACATATCATATTCATAAAAATATAATATAATGATGGATATACCAAAAAAAAACACACATTTCATTCATTGAACCCTTAAGTGTTTCGTATGTCTTTGATGTTTTCAAAGCTATTAGATAAACATTGATTTGACAACTTTCTTCTGGTGTAAGATTGATCACAAACTGCAACACTAGGCAATTCTTAACAGTGTTGAAGTTAGATTACATACATATACGCCTTAACAATAACCGGTCCATAATGTTTAACACGTCCGCTTGGTTCATTCAAGGGAAAAAAATGAAATTTCTTATGTCAAAAGCATCAAACTATATTTAGGGATGATTGATGTGAATTGTCTATTAGAAATGTGAATTTAAATAATAAAGTATTGAAATCACTCACTGATATTATATTTCATTTATAAACTCTATTTGACTCTGGTGAAGATAATATAATAATAATATATGATATAATATTCAAAATATTTTTCAAATATTTTCATAATATACTGTATCTATTGAAATTAAAAATGATATTATTTCAGGTACTCAGTGAATAAGATTTTAAGTGCCTTACTTAAGCTTCAAGGTATATTAAGAGAATATCAGTAACTGAACGCAGGCGATAATTCATAATATTCGTATATTTCCAATATCTTCATACCATACAGTACATATTAAAATTAATTTTGTAAAATCTATTTCAAGGACTCATGAATAACATCTAATGATAATTCTGAACGCAGGCCAATTGTCCCTGTCGGTGGAACCCACATCGGTCAGATAAACCCGTCAGACTGATTTGACAGTTGACTAAGTAAGTTGACTAACATTCTACACAGCTGGCCCTATCACTTCTGTGCAGTTGCTGATATGGACTAGACTCCTTACATTTTATCATGTCTAGCCCAACCAAGGAAACTGTAGTTCAATGAAGTCATTTCAAAACAGTTTGCAGTGACTATATACAACTGGATACAAGAGAAAATCTGTCAGTTATGCACACTTTTGCATAAGTAATAGTTCAACAGTCCCCATAAAGAAACTAAATCAGCCAGATAAAGCTGTCAGACTAACGTGACAGTTGTTCATACTCGACTGATAGTCTCCTTTTCCCAATTACTGTTGTCTCAGCACCAGTTGAGACTGGTTCTCCATCATGATGTGATGTCTACAGGACATTGTCTGGAAGAACTGTTTTTATCATACAATGGATGGTGTTCTCGGCAGGATAAAGGCAACGGAAATGACGTCACAAGCATTAACATTTCGAACGCCTGTAATAACCGTAACAGTTGTAATAGCGTAATAGCTTCATGTAAATAGACATACATTGTACTTCAGTCTTCATTTCATATAGATCTACATTAATTTGAGAAATGACAAAACAAACATAGTGCAATGCATATTACGGAAACAATTATTATGATCAAGCAGTGCCAAAACATGTTCATCGCGAGTCGAATACTACAGAGTAAATACTTTATAAATAACAAAGGTAGTTTGAGTTACATATGCAGTTAACGAACGTCAATCTTCACTGTTATATAATGTGACATCTGTAAAGGAGATTTTAGAATTCGCTACCAACATTCAGTTTAGCTATCCGTGTGATGTGTGCGTCGCCATTTGCAACCGGGCGGAAGGGAAGCAACTCTCGCCCATTCAAGATGGACTCCCCTACACTCATGATTACACGAAAGGACGCGAGTTCGAATTCGCTGTCCTCACCTTAATTATTTTTCATTTGAAAAACGTATTTTAAAACGTATTAAAACATTGAAAATTAAGATCATGCCAAACATAACAATTACTTTCACTGAAAGCATAATTTAGGAGGCGTTATTTTGTGTCATTTTACTGTGAGAATAGCACGCAGTTCATTTGCATATATCAATACGCATATTTACAGTAAAGTTCAACATTGAAATTAATGTTGTCATGCTGTTTTTCACAAAATTAATGAAGAATGACATTGTATGATTAAGAAGTTTTCATGCTCGTGTGTTTTTGGATGGTAAATATCCTGCATTAGGAATAAACACAATGTATTTAGCTCGCCAAGGCTCGCAAAATACAATGTTTATTCCTAATGCAGGATATTGACCATCCCAAAACACACTCTCATGATAACTTCTATTTATTTAAATACATTTTGAAGTGACTATATACAACTGGATACAAGAGAAAATATGTCAGTTATGCACACTTTTGCATAAGTAATAGTTCAACAGTCCCCATAAAGAAGTTAAATCAGCCAGATAAAGCTGTCAGACTAATGTGACAGTTGTTCATACTCGACTGATAGTCTCCTTTTCCCATTTACTGTTGTCTCAGCACCATTAGAGACTGGTTCTCCATCATGGTGTGATGTACCAGTTTAAACTGTGTCTACAAAATCTGTTTTTATTAGCTTGGTTATTAAGTTTTCGTTGTGAAATTCGGTAAGACCTTGTCCTTGTATCATTACTTGTTTATCAACGCTTTCTGAAGCTATATTCAGAATCGTTCAAGGTTTATAAGCTTGTAATGCATCTGAGAATTGGAAGGAGACCGATTTGGGATTTACGACTTGCTGGGTAAATTGTCTGTTTCCTGAACTAGAAACGTCTCCATAACTAAGAGAACTTCACAATATTTGTTTTAACAGCGTCAAACATTCACCTTAACTGATAAATCCGTTCTACTATTGTGAAAGCTGTTCTTACTTAGTTGTCTCCTATTCACTATTACCCTTGTCTCAGTACCATTAGATGCTGATTCTGCACCATGATGTACCAGTTTATGTTATGTCAGGACATTGTCTGAAAGACCTACTGTTATTATCTGGATTGTGAGATCCTAAAGGTGATAGTCTTGAAGAGGGAAGAGTGTAAATCCATGAGCTTAAACATGTTTATTTCAATCAAACATTTTGGTTATTTTGGAAGAACCATTACTCATGAAATGCATTGAATGTCCGTCGGTACAACTTAGGATTGGATCGCAGAGTCTTAAGTCGACCGCTCGAAATTCATCGCTTTTTAATTGATAATTATTGTTTATGCAACTTTAAGGAAAATGGCATTTTACCAATTCTGCCATGGCTTTCGCCAATGTCAAGGAATTCTTAAAGGTGATAGTCGTGAAGAGTGTAAATCCATGAGCTTAGAAATGGTATGTTTATTTCAATCAAACATTTTGGTTATTTGTTCACCAAATTACTCATGAAATGCATTGGTATTACCTTTGGGAGAATTATCTAACGTCACTGACAATAATTGACCATTCATACTACATACTTATCTCTCCAAAAATACCATACCATGTTTGTTTTTTAATGTACTTGTTTCGAAACAGAGCATTCCCTAACATGTGAAGTAATTGTCAATGAACGTGATTCTACTTGATTAAATTAAGTACAACAGGACCTACAGACATCATACATATAGCCTTTGAGCTCAGATTATTCTCTGTCACACATAGATAGACTGTATTCATTAATCTAGATTGAGTGGTCAGCTGTTGTGGTGAACCTAGTCTACCTTGTACACTAACTGGAACAAGTTTAACTATCGGAATGTATTCATGTCAAAGGTACTTATCAATGAGAAATACCACTGAACATGAGTAAAGATTAATGCACGTTGATTAAGTTTACCACAACAGTGTGATCTCATTGCAATTCAACTACTTTTCTAAATTCAAATGCCTATTAAAGTAAATTTCAAAAGCCTCAATATAAACCTGTTTCATTGTTGATAAGTATTGTAAACCGTGGTCCTGGTGCATTGCGTCGCCTAGTACCACGCAATAATGGTGTGACACTTGCTGAATATAGTGGATATTCCATGAAAAGCGTAACACAAGTTACAACCGTACTTCTTAGTAGAATCTATTTCTGCACACACCGGAAGTAGGTCAATCACGGCGGAAAGTGCTGATGATTGCCACTGACTGCCGATGTTATGACATCGACAATCACTACACTCCCCCTCGTTTTATAAGAGCCAAATATAAATAAAATTAATATGAAGGGTGCCACACCGCTTCATAAATTATGCATTTTTCACCTTAAAAATAATACCGTAGCCCCTAAATAAATGATATTGCTTGCCCATAGAAAAAATATAAAACAATTATAATAACTAAAAAAATGCACAAACAAAGAACTAGACTATCACAGACACTCACTGGCAAACATTCCCGGCAGAGGGTAAAACACTGCTCCCAGTTTGACATAGATACGCATATCCGGCAGAGGGTAACACACTGCTCCCGGTTGGACATAGAGACACACATCCGGCAGAGGGTAACACACTGCTCCTGGTTTTGTGTCCCATATCTCTTCCTCCCCTCTTCCTATTAAAGAAATAGGCCCTGACCATTTCTCACACTGACTTTGAGCAGCTCCCCTGGCGACATTTGGAGATGAACAGCCAACTTCTGTGCCACATCCCCGATGTAATGGGGCAGATTGGAATTTACCCTCCTACAATATCCATTCAGGCTGAAGTAGGTGTTCTCAAACATGTTCAGGAAAGCTTGCACTGTCTGTTTGCTCCCGTGAAAACAGTGCAGGACGATTACTTGGCCCAGGTTATGAAATCTGCCAATAAGAGTGAGCAACTTGGCGTACAAGTCCTCTGATAGTTCATCACCCTGTTCCCCACGCACATGGAAGACGATAGGCAAACCTTCTCTGGTGTTTCCTCGTAGCTTCTGGAGGAACTGGTGTTGTTCGTCAAAGAGATGGCGTCTATCCAACAGGTCGTAGCCTATCTCCCCTATGGCCGATACCTCTTGCTCACAGCACTGCTGGATAGACTTGGTGATAAATCCTTGCGAAGCATTTTTAATCTTGAGCGGATGTATGCCTATGGGGACTTTCAAGACATCCTGAAGAGGGCCCCAGTCGATTACGGTCTTCAGTGGTGAGTCGACGTTGATGTCCTTTGTTAACGTCCCGCAGGTCCTGTCTGCATGGAAATGGCTGTCGAAGGCGTCTTGAAGTTCCTGTCTGTGGTCCTTGAGTGGTAGACGCACTGTGAACAGTGTCGAGACAGTCACGTCCGTGGGCAAGCTGTCGAGGTTGTCTGGGTGAGTTGGTGGTTCCTCAGGCGGGGCCCCTCTGCGCCTTGGCTGATCTCTACTTGAGCATCCTACATGATCTGGAGTTCTCTGAACAGGACCGCAATCAGACTGCGTCGATTTGGTGACAAGTAGTTAATGATCAGCAAAATCCATCTGGGGTGTAGTAAGGCGGCAGGTCCCCTTCCATGTGGAATATCACCTGGGTTGATGACATCCCAACTTGCAGCCGCACATAGCGCCTAGAGATTGCTTGGGTAGGTCTGGAATTCTTCCTCTGAGGGTTGATGGGTCTGGCTCAACAAGGTAATCAGCTCTTCAGGAGTGCCATAGCGCTGATACAACAACCACAGTGAGAGGGTGTTGACGATAAACAAACACGGCTGGATGATGTCTGGAGAGGAATCGCCGGTCCAAAACTGCCCCACAGATGGTGGTAGATGAACTGCGAGCATGTGACTGTTCTGGTCGGTGATGGGTACTCCGCAGTTGTGGATTATGCACGTTGCAGACGCTGAGGAACACCCATCCTTATTAGCAGTATCCATCGATGCCAGGGGAAGGCTACCTTGCCCCTGAGACTGTTCCGGTTGCTGTACTGCTTGCCTCCCTCAGAGCCGGGGGAGGCCACCTTGCCGCTGATTGTCTAAGTGAGGTGTCTTTGACGTTATCAATTCCTTTCGCTGAGTATCCTTGGGGGTAACATCCCTCTGGCGCTTTGAACTGTCGGCAGTCCGATAGTAGGTTTGGCTCGGTAATAGCTCCGGGGCCATCCTTCACTGGGTCCAGTTGATCGCCTCTCAGTCTATGAATTATTTCCCTCTGTTCGATGGAATCTGTGCCATTCCTGGCGGCGTTGCAGTCTGCGATGACTCTCACGCCGTGTGCTCCTGGCAGTCATGTTGATGGTGGTAATTGTAGTGGTCCGGGTGATCACGATCCTGAAGGTCATCACGGTGATGGCCCAGGTGGTCATCACATTGGCGGTCATGGCGATCACGGTGCTTGTTTGTTGGTCGTCAGAGCAATGTAAACAAACCTAGCGGAAGTGCTAAGCAAATGTCACAGGGGTCAGGGAAGTTTAACCTGTACCCACGTCTTTACGTGAAAAATTACGAAATTATGGCAAAACTGACCATGTCAGTTAATTAAAATCGCTTAAGGCGTTTACAGCAAAAGCGAAAACATTAAAATAGATCAATACGAGTGAATTTGCACTCGCAGTGAACGACAATTTATCGACTGCAAAACTTGGGAACCAGTGCAGACAACAATGTGGTCGGCTGCCGGCACAGAAAAATGAAATTTTCGCGAAAGTTAATAAAACTGTCGCAGCGCTAATATTGTAAACCGTGTTACTGGCGCATTGTGTCGCCTAGTACCACGCAAAAATGGTGTGACACTCGCGGAATATAGTGGATATTCCACGAAAGCGTAACACGAGTTACAACCTGACCTCTTAGTAGAATCTATTTCTGCACACACCGGAAGGATAACGAATGAATAAAAGGATATCCCAGACATTCAAAGTTTCACACTAGGCTTTACTTTCAGAGTATTTCAAAGCATAACGTTCATCCTGACAGCAAATGGCTGATTGAACTATGCTAAGCTTTATTGAATTCTAATTATAAAAACCTCTATATAATAATATAATAACATTCAAAGATCAAGAGCAGTTCAAAGGTATCCATAGATAGTAGATTAAAGAAGGTAATCTTTATTGATGTCTGTCAGCTTATATACTGCTGGCGTGTGACAGCTTGTTACTTTCCCCTTGTCAGTTCCCTCATGTCCGCATTTCTGTTAAACGTCTGGTTATTTCTATATTCAGTGTTTCTCTGAAGTCTATTATCATTATACGAACTACTGCATCTCACAAGTAGACAAATCATCTTCAAGATGACATTAACGTTAAGGGATAAAGGAGGAAATATTGACATAGACCAATTACCATGTGTTCTCTTGTAATCAGATGGGCCCCGCATTCTTAAACCACTCTCGCATATAAGAATCAGTATAGTTGCATATCTTCACTCTCGCATAAACAGATTTAGTATAATTATATATATTTTTAGCTCATCAGGCCTGAAAGGCCCGATGGGCTTATGGCATGGCATGGCGTCCGGCGTCCGTCCATCCGTCCGTCCATCCGTCCGTCCGTCCATCCGTCCGTCCATCCGTCCGTAAACTTTGCACATTTTCGACTTCTTCTCCAGAACCAATGACTCCACAGAGCTAAAATTTTATGTGCAGACTCCTTGGCCAATGGGGATTCTAAATTGTAGATTTCGTGACCCCGTGACCCCAAATGGGGTCACAGGGGTCACATCCTTAAAAACCTATTTTCATCTTCTTCTCCAGTTCCAAAAGGTCAAGAGAGCTGAAAAGTTGTGTACAGACTCCTTGGCCAATGGGGATTCTAAATTGTAGATTTCGTGACCCCATGACCCCAAATGGGGTCACCGGGGTCACATCCTTAAAAACCTATTTTCATCTTCTTCTCCAGTTCCAAAAGGTCAAGAGAGCTGAAATGTTGTGTACAGACTCCATGGCCAATGGAGATTCTAAATTGTAGATTTCGTGACCCCATGACCCCAAATGGGGTCACCGGGGTCACATCCTTAAAAACCTATTTTCATCTTCTTCTCCAGTTCCAAAAGGTCTAGAGAGCTGAAAAGTTGTGTACAGACTCCTTGGCCAATGGGGATTCTAAATTGTAGATTTCGTGACCCCATGACCCCAAATGGGGTCACAGGGGTCACATCCTTAAAAACCTATTTTCATCTTCTTCTGCAGTTCCAAAAGGTCTAGAGAGCTGAAAAGTTGTGTACAGACTCCTTGGCCAATGGGGATACTAAATTGTAGATTTCGTGACCCCATGACCCCAAATGGGGTCACAGGGGTCACATCCTTAAAAACCTATTTTCATCTTCTTCTCCAGTTCCAAAAGGTCAAGAGAGCTGAAAAGTTGTGTACAGACTCCTTGGCCAATGGGGATTCTAAATTGAAGATTTCATGACCCCATGACCCCAAATGGGGTAACCGGGGTCACAGCCTTAAAAACCTATTTACATCTTCTTCTCCAGTTCCAAAAGGTCTAGAGAGCTGAAAAGTTGTGAACATACTCCTTGGCCAATGGGGATACTAAATTGTACATTTTGTGACCCCATGACCCCAAATGGGGTCACAGGGGTCACATCCTTAAAAACCTATTTTCATCTTCTTCTCCAGTTCCAAAAGGTCAATAGAGCTGAAAAGTTGTGTGCAGACTCCTTGGCCAATGGGGATACTAAATTGTAGATTTCGTGACCCCATGACCCCAAATGGGGTCACAGGGGTCACATCCTTAAAAACCTATTTTCATCTTCTTCTCCAGTTCCAAAAGGTCTAGAGAGCTGAAAAGTTGTGTGCAGACTCCTTGGCCAATGGGGATTCTAAATTGTAGATTTCGTGACCCCTTGACCCCAAATGGGGTCACAGGGGTCACATCCTTAAAAACCTTTTTTCAGCTTCTTCTCCAGTTCCAAAAAGTCAAGAGACTTGAAAAGTTGTGTGCAGACTCCTTGGCCAATGGGGATTCTAAATTGTAGATTTCATGACCCCGTGACCCCAAATGGGGTCACAGGGGTCACATCCTTAAAAACCTTTTTTCATCTTCTTCTCCAGTTCCAAAAAGTCAAGAGAGTTGAATAGTTGTGTGCAGACTCCTTGGCCAATGGGGATTCTAAATTGTAGATTTTGTGACCCCATGACCCGAAATGGGGTCACTGGGGTCACATCCTTAAAAACCTATTTTCATCTTCTTCTCCAGTTCCAAAAGGTCTAGAGAGCTGAAAAGTTGTGTACAGACTCCTTGGCCAATGGGGATTCTAAATTGTAGATTTCGTGACCCCATGACCCCAAATGGGGTCACAGGGGTCACATCCTTAAAAACCTATTTTCATCTTCTTCTGCAGTTCCAAAAGGTCTAGAGAGCTGAAAAGTTGTGTACAGACTCCTTGGCCAATGGGGATACTAAATTGTAGATTTCGTGACCCCATGACCCCAAATGGGGTCACAGGGGTCACATCCTTAAAAACCTATTTTCATCTTCTTCTCCAGTTCCAAAAGGTCAAGAGAGCTGAAAAGTTGTGTACAGACTCCTTGGCCAATGGGGATTCTAAATTGAAGATTTCATGACCCCATGACCCCAAATGGGGTTACCGGGGTCACAGCCTTAAAAACCTATTTACATCTTCTTCTCCAGTTCCAAAAGGTCTAGAGAGCTGAAAAGTTGTGAACATACTCCTTGGCCAATGGGGATACTAAATTGTACATTTTGTGACCCCATGACCCCAAATGGGGTCACAGGGGTCACATCCTTAAAAACCTATTTTCATCTTCTTCTCCAGTTCCAAAAGGTCAATAGAGCTGAAAAGTTGTGTGCAGACTCCTTGGCCAATGGGGATACTAAATTGTAGATTTCGTGACCCCATGACCCCAAATGGGGTCACAGGGGTCACATCCTTAAAAACCTATTTTCATCTTCTTCTGCAGTTCCAAAAGGTCTAGAGAGCTGAAAAGTTGTGTACAGACTCCTTGGCCAATGGGGATTCTAAATTGAAGATTTCATGACCCCATGACCCCAAATGGGGTTACCGGGGTCACAGCCTTAAAAACCTATTTACATCTTCTTCTCCAGTTCCAAAAGGTCTAGAGAGCTGAAAAGTTGTGAACATACTCCTTGGCCAATGGGGATACTAAATTGTACATTTTGTGACCCCATGACCCCAAATGGGGTCACAGGGGTCACATCCTTAAAAACCTATTTTCATCTTCTTCTCCAGTTCCAAAAGGTCAATAGAGCTGAAAAGTTGTGTGCAGACTCCTTGGCCAATGGGGATACTAAATTGTAGATTTCGTGACCCCATGACCCCAAATGGGGTCACAGGGGTCACATCCTTAAAAACCTATTTTCATCTTCTTCTCCAGTTCCAAAAGGTCTAGAGAGCTGAAAAGTTGTGTGCAGACTCCTTGGCCAATGGGGATTCTAAATTGTAGATTTCGTGACCCCTTGACCCCAAATGGGGTCACAGGGGTCACATCCTTAAAAACCTTTTTTCAGCTTCTTCTCCAGTTCCAAAAAGTCAAGAGACTTGAAAAGTTGTGTGCAGACTCCTTGGCCAATGGGGATTCTAAATTGTAGATTTCATGACCCCGTGACCCCAAATGGGGTCACAGGGGTCACATCCTTAAAAACCTTTTTTCATCTTCTTCTCCAGTTCCAAAAAGTCAAGAGAGTTGAATAGTTGTGTGCAGACTCCTTGGCCAATGGGGATTCTAAATTGTAGATTTTGTGACCCCATGACCCGAAATGGGGTCACTGGGGTCACATCCTTAAAAACCTATTTTCATCTTCTTCTCCAGTTCCAAAAGGTCTAGAGAGCTGAAAAATTGTGTACAGACTCCTTGGCCAATGGGGATTCTAAATTGTAGATTTCGTGACCCCATGACCCCAAATGGGGTCACAGGGGTCACATCCTTAAAAACCTATTTTCATCTTCTTCTGCAGTTCCAAAAGGTCTAGAGAGCTGAAAAGTTGTGTACAGACTCCTTGGCCAATGGGGATACTAAATTGTAGATTTCGTGACCCCATGACCCCAAATGGGGTCACAGGGGTCACATCCTTAAAAACCTATTTTCATCTTCTTCTCCAGTTCCAAAAGGTCAAGAGAGCTGAAAAGTTGTGTACAGACTCCTTGGCCAATGGGGATTCTAAATTGAAGATTTCATGACCCCATGACCCCAAATGGGGTTACCGGGGTCACAGCCTTAAAAACCTATTTACATCTTCTTCTCCAGTTCCAAAAGGTCTAGAGAGCTGAAAAGTTGTGAACATACTCCTTGGCCAATGGGGATACTAAATTGTACATTTTGTGACCCCATGACCCCAAATGGGGTCACAGGGGTCACATCCTTAAAAACCTATTTTCATCTTCTTCTCCAGTTCCAAAAGGTCAATAGAGCTGAAAAGTTGTGTGCAGACTCCTTGGCCAATGGGGATACTAAATTGTAGATTTCGTGACCCCATGACCCCAAATGGGGTCACAGGGGTCACATCCTTAAAAACCTATTTTCATCTTCTTCTGCAGTTCCAAAAGGTCTAGAGAGCTGAAAAGTTGTGTACAGACTCCTTGGCCAATGGGGATTCTAAATTGAAGATTTCATGACCCCATGACCCCAAATGGGGTTACCGGGGTCACAGCCTTAAAAACCTATTTACATCTTCTTCTCCAGTTCCAAAAGGTCTAGAGAGCTGAAAAGTTGTGAACATACTCCTTGGCCAATGGGGATACTAAATTGTACATTTTGTGACCCCATGACCCCAAATGGGGTCACAGGGGTCACATCCTTAAAAACCTATTTTCATCTTCTTCTCCAGTTCCAAAAGGTCAATAGAGCTGAAAAGTTGTGTGCAGACTCCTTGGCCAATGGGGATACTAAATTGTAGATTTCGTGACCCCATGACCCCAAATGGGGTCACAGGGGTCACATCCTTAAAAACCTATTTTCATCTTCTTCTCCAGTTCCAAAAGGTCTAGAGAGCTGAAAAGTTGTGTGCAGACTCCTTGGCCAATGGGGATTCTAAATTGTAGATTTCGTGACCCCTTGACCCCAAATGGGGTCACAGGGGTCACATCCTTAAAAACCTTTTTTCAGCTTCTTCTCCAGTTCCAAAAAGTCAAGAGACTTGAAAAGTTGTGTGCAGACTCCTTGGCCAATGGGGATTCTAAATTGTAGATTTCATGACCCCGTGACCCCAAATGGGGTCACAGGGGTCACATCCTTAAAAACCTTTTTTCATCTTCTTCTCCAGTTCCAAAAAGTCAAGAGAGTTGAATAGTTGTGTGCAGACTCCTTGGCCAATGGGGATTCTAAATTGTAGATTTTGTGACCCCATGACCCGAAATGGGGTCACTGGGGTCACATCTTTAAAAACCTATTTTCATCTTCTTCTCCAGTTCCAAAAGGTCTAGAGAGCTGAAAAGTTGTGTGCAGACTCCTTGGCCAATGGGGATTCTAAATTGTAGATTTCGTGACCCTGTGACCCCAATCTAGGTCACGGGTCATGACCCAAATATTTTCATCTTTATCTTAAGTACGTAAAGCTGTAGAAAGGTGAAATTGTAATTGTAGGATTGGTGACCCTGTGATTCCAAAGTTGGGTCACAGGAGTCATGGTCTAAAAAACCTATTTTTTTCTTGATAACAATGTATTACTTGATATAACTTAGATAGTCAACCTTAGATAATAATCAATGAAATCTTGATGAGCTACAGAGCCCATGGCTCTATTTTTTAACAATCTCTTTCCTTTCTTCGTGTCGCTACTAACAGTTCTCTTAACAAGAATGTGTTGTTTGGAAAGTATTCTCGTCAAGTAGCAGGCGCCACAAGCTTATAAAACGTCCTGGTAAGATGTTGTGAAGGCATGAGAATTAAAACTAAATATAGAATCAATTATGTATACGACTTAATTGACACAATTACAAAGTATCTTGACTTATCTTCTGTGTGGGCGCATTACGTTTGCTATTATCTTTATTTTGACCACTATGTATCATTTGCGCGGGAACATACCTTGTCATTTGCGAGGATGCACTAACCCGTTTCTAAAGAATGGATAAACTAATTAGTGAAGCCTGCCTGCATGGCGTGGCTACTGTATGATACGTCTCCTACAGGTATCAGTGGCTGGAGTGTTACATTGTATCCTTGTAATGTTTGTTTCAGTCGATCATACAATCCATGTACAGAGAAAGTTGTAAACGTCATCTAGTTCTACCTTAATCCAGACAATATGTACAGAAAGCCCTCTCTAAAACTTCACAACAGACAAATAAAGATACCTGGGATTCACCCTAATAAAAATAAACAATTTCATTTCATTTGTCCTGTTATTGACTGAGTGTTAACAGAGTTACTCAGTGAGTGAGTAATGTTCCTAAACTTATCCTGTTCAAATTCCATCTTCCACATTCATGTGGTTAACAGTGGTTAACAGATTAAAATCCGGAATTAATCTATTTATTGATTGATATCAATCTCCGCAAATGAAGTGAAACATTCCGCGCAAATGAATCACCTCGTCAAAGAGAGAATAACACAGATGGAGACTGAAACATTACTGCAGCAAATATGTGTCAGAGAGGATCTGAAACGGTATGTCTTAATAAGACAAAATGGACTACATACTATATGGAAATTACCTGTTCATGATCCCGATAGGACTACGGATATGGCACTAATAGCAAAACTCAGTGTCAGCAAGATTAAATCTGCTGAATGTGAGTGTGGAAGAGTAGCGAATGACATTGTAAAACACATTCTTATGTTCTGTCAAATTACGATGTCAAATAGAAATGAACTGTTTGATCGAGTATGTGATGTCATCGATGTGAATGTCTTTGTTGACTGGTGGTCTAATGACGACGATGTCATTATCTCATTTATGCTTGGAGGTGTACCCAACTGCTTCTCAAATATGCCATTCCAAACTTGTAGAAAGTGTATGTTGCGTGTAGCATATTATTTTAAATCATTGTATCACCTACTTCAACCTCATCTATTGTATAGATCCTGTCATTTGATTGATATTGTTTCAATGTATAACATTCATGTGTAATATGTAATCTTCAATCATGGAGGAAATAAAGACAATCTATCTATCTATCTATCCTCTCTAAAACTTCACATCAGATAAATAAAGATACCTGGGATTCACCCTAATAAAAATCAACAAATTCATTTTATTTGTCCTGTTCATGACTAAGTGTTAACAGAGTTACTCAGTGAGTGAGTAATGTTCCTATACTTATCCTGTTCAAAATCCATCTTCCACATCCATGTGGTGAACAGTGGTTAACAGATTAAAATCCTGAATTAATCTAATTATTGATTGATATCAATCTGCGCAAATGAAGTGAAACATTCCGCACAAACGTCGTCTTTTTCCGCGCAAATGATATTCCAATGTGCGCAAACGTAGAACGCCGCTTCTGTGCAACATAATTTCAATATGAAAATAAATTACTTTTGAATAGGATGGTATTATCAAGTAAATTGACTCTTACGTGATGCTAAACATCTATCGCAATACTAGTGACTAGAATACAGAATTCTGGCTGGGAAAACATGTGACAGTTCTACGTAGCTGTTGGATCCCGTGGTAAGTGGTATATTAAAGTGTTTGGGGAAACGGGAAACATAAGCAAGTGATATCTAATTATATCAGTCTGATCATAACAAATAGTATTGTTCTCTTTCCTACGAATGTCTTTGTCTTTGTTTTTCCACAATTCAAGGCATGCAGTTACAAAGCATTTCCTGAATACAACAACTTTTCGTCTGAATACAACTCCTGCTACAGCAATGACACATAAAGCAAATCACAGAAGAAAGTACACATCTACGTTGGTTATATCGGGAATCTGCTTTCAATTATCAATGGTTTAGGTTTAAGTCATCATACTCTTACTAACTAAATAGTGCAGGCGTTTAGTCAACAGTCGAATAGCATTTCTACGTTTTTAACCTGTAGTCATGATGCTATTTGGAACATTTTAAGTGGAAGTAGTGACATTGAAGACCCCACTACTATTATCGAATAGCATGTTATCCATTCTATTCATTAGGTTAGTGTGTATGTTATTTTCTCAGCAGATTTCTGCAGCTTTTGATGTTGAATGATAATATGTTGCAACTAGGACTGCCAGGGCAGTACTGACGTGCTGTATTGTCGCCATAACATTATTTCCTTTTAGTCCATGTTTTACATTATGATGAAGAATTCAGAGCTTTCCGCAAGCTCCTGCCAAGGTGCATGCTGCCAAAAGCAGACCAGGCTTTGAAACGAAGGAAATGTTTAATTTATATCTTTAAAAAATCACTGCTACGAATACATCAGCTTTATTTATTTGCAAAAGGTTCTTGTGACTGTTTTAAAACAAGTTGCAAGTCTGTAGGTGGATGTTTAAAAATTATATGACGAATATGTACAGATGCCCGGTTTCCGCAACCTCTTGCCAATTAGCATGCCGCCAAAGCAGGCCATCAAAGGGATATGATGGAAATTCATTATGATACAGAAACTGTAAATGATGGCTAAACCATGTGACCTACGAATTTGTCATGATTTATTTTTTTTCTCAAAAGAGTGTAAATTATCCTTGGAATTAAGTTGCAAGTCTCTAGTTGTATTTTGAAAATTTTGTCCATGTTGAAAATTTTAATTGTGAAAAATGACCATTTTTCGACATTTATAAACAAAGATCCCTGCTACGAATACATCAGCTTTATTTATTTGCAAAAGGTTCTTGTGACTGTTTTAAAACAATTTGCAAGTCTGTATGTGGATGTTTAAAAATTATACTATGAAAATTACAATGTACAGATGCCCGGTTCCCGCAACCTCATGCCAATGAGCATGCCGCCAAAGCATGACTAAACAATGTGATCTACGAATTCGTCATGATTTACTTTTTTGTCAAAAGTGTGTAAACTATCCTTAGATTTAAGTTGCAAGTCTCTAGTTGTATTTTGAAAATTTTGCCCATGTTAAAAATTTAAATTTTGAAAAATGGCGATTTTTTTATATTCTACAGACTGGAAATGACTGTAGACATGCTATGCTGTTATTGATTTTTGAACACGACATTTGTATCTTCCTTCCCTGAAAAAATCAGTTCATTTTTTCACTTTTTTAATTTTCAGACATATTTGAATGCCTGCTGTGAAATAAACATATCGATTTTGCAAATTCTGGCTCGTATTGTTTGAAGTACAATGCATCAGCTACATTCTGTTAAAGTTTCAGCTCTGTAGTACCAGTATGTTCAGAGGACAAGATTTTTGAAGATGGGTATGGTCCGAAAGGCTGAAAATGCCTAAAATTGCTCTAAATTCAAAATGGCGTCTAAGCCATTTGACGTACACCTTGCTCGTGATTTACTTTTTTGCTAAAGAGATAAATGCGTATCTTTTGCAAAATATTTTAAGTCTCTAAGTGCATTTTGAAAAAAATCCTATGTTTAAAATCGAAATTTAAAGGGGCTGTAGCACAAAAACCGAAGCCGGTAGTCAAGATTTCTTGTCAATTGTATAGCATTCAGCCCAGAGGCTATCATGCCTAAAAGTTTCATGTAATTAGCATAAGTAGTTTAGGCTGTACGGGTGACACAAAATTAACATACATAATAATAAGGAAAATCGGATAATAACAAAAGGTATTTCAGACTAAAGTCTGATGAGCTTTACCCTTAAAAGTACAAGTGTCACCACTTACAAAAACCAAAACGTTCTTTTCAAAGCATTTTAAAAAGAAACCAATTTTACTCTACTTTCATTTACTTCAAAAGTAACAACAACTGAACTGCAATCTATTTTGATTTCCTGAGGGCATTTAAATGAAAAGAGGGCATTTATATGAAAAAAGTCCATACCAATTATTTGGACATTACAAAAGATGAAAAGATCTCATTCGAAGACCACTGTAACGGTAATTGTTAGTACATGTACTTAAAGTACTTTTTTTCTTCTAGTTGTTGACCTTGATTAAGTAATCAACTTGTTTATCACTCAATCTCAAAATTAGTGCACAATTGCTAAAATCCAATGTCGGGCATGTAAAAATAATAAAAAATGGCAAAAGTTTTCTAATTTTTCTCGTTGGATGTCCTATACCAAACATGTATTATGTAACAAAACGTGTAAAACTGTGTAGAAGCAGATTAATTGCACACACTGTCTGATGATATGACACACATTTATAAAAAAATTGATGTCGCATTGCAATAGTCACTTAATTAACATGTAAAATTATAAAATATTATTCACAAATAGAATTGTAACTGTTTCTGGCGTTACACGGAGATACTGCTGGTTTGTTACAGGCATATTGTAAATATATGTCCCTGTTTTTAAAAAAAATAATTAAAGTTTTATTGTGTCGCTGAATCGTCTGTATTTTACGTTATGCAACGAATCTGTGTGAAAATAGCTAAATGTATATAACACTTTCTCCTTTTATCACATGAATAACAATCTAATCAATTAAACAATCATTGACAATGCGATAAATTGTTAATAAAATGTCAACTAGCATTGAAATAAACGGGGATATCAATAGCTTAGGGCCGATTGGATAAGGGTGTATATTACGTTACGCTGTTTACATGAAAACAGCGAGGATGAAGTGTCATATAAGGATCATGTCGTCTTTGTACATGGCCCGTGAGTTGATAACCGTTTTACTGGCAACCCATTGCTGCTGATTCATTAGCTATTTGTAGAATGTATGCTTTAAAGTATTTTACGTAACGTAATTTACGTTACAGTATTTTACATAACGGAAATGTAAGTGAGTGGTAGGAACACTAAAATTGACTCGTACACCACCCAAGTTGATGACGTAAGACCCAGAAATGATGACATCACATTTGACGTTCTTCTTCCGGCGACGGCCCATCGTGCATGGTTGGACTCTGCTTTGCACCTTATGGTAAGATTATCTAATTCATGTAAACAATACCTTGCTGAGTATTTGAGAATGTCTTACTTTTGTTTCAAGGAATGAACATATAGCTTCATTTTTTTACTTAATAGGTTTATAGCAATAACAATGATTAACATTCAAACACCACGTGGTATACATAACGTAATATACATTGACTGTAACGTAAAATACACAAACTTATACAAGGGCAAATGGTAAAAAAAATAGTGTTAGATACTTTTGTCTTGACCAAAAATACAATGATATTTCCAGTAAAACACACACGAAAGCATATAAAATACATAGTTTTTATATGACGTAGACATATATCAAATATCTGTTTAAAAGTGAGTGAAAATATAAACGATAATGAACACATTGTGGAATGTACATGAAACAGATAAAATAGAATACATAATATACCATTTGTGTTTTGCAGAATCTGAAATATGGCGAAACCTGCGGCAGAAAGGCAGAGAGAGTATCGGGAACGCAAAAAACAAAACGATGGTGCAGCATATTTGCAAAGAGAAAGTAACCGAGTGAAAGGCTACTACAAAAAAGTTGAAGATCTTAGTAGAAATGACAAGGTGAAGCGTCGTAGAAAGGTTCGAGAACAAGTCAAGGAACACAGGAGGGTGAAGAAAGTGAATAGACGCCGTGAGAAAGAAGCTGTACTTGCAAGAAGCATTGAATTACTTTCAGATGAAGGGGACAACACAGTATCTAGCACAACTGATTGGCCCACTAGTTCAACTGCCCCTATGTTGGTCCAGCTTCCTTGTATGGCATCATCAAGTAAGAAGAGTCGGAAGAGGATAAGTCATGCAGTTTCAAGAGCAAACAGGACAGTAAATCGTTTGAAACATGAGAACCTGGCACTGAAGAGAAGCGTTAAAAGAGTCAGTAAAAGGTATGAGCGCTTGTCTCGCAAACAAAAGCAATCTGAAAATAGTCAGCCTTCAACTTCCACTGAAACTGCAACAGAAGATTCAGATGCTATGACTCCAAATCGGAAGACTGAACAAGAATTGATGAACTTAAACATTGCAACACCGAGATCCAGAAAGGCAGTTAAAAGGCGTTTACTGCTAGCCAACTGTTTGGAAAATGAACTATTTGAAGCTAAGATGCAGAACAGAAGGAAACATCTAAGAAGTCTTGTAAACATTATATCTGGAAAGGTTGTAAAGAAGTACAGAGGAGTCAGATACATATCAAATAAAACTGGAATTAACAGAAGAACACTGTTAAGGGCTTCATCAAAAGGCGTCCTGGATGTTCACAAAATGCAATGGAAAACTCGACTAGCTCTCCAGCAAGATGTAGTTGCATTCTATGAAAGAGATGACAATTCTCGTTGTATGCCTGGGAAAAATGACACAGTCAAGGACGGCAAATCAAAGCTTCAAAAGAGAGTCTTAAATGACTATCTAGCCAACCTGTTCTTGAAGTTTAAAGCTGAGTTTCCTGAAATGAAGCTTTCTCTCTCGTCATTCTGCAAGCTGAGACCTCCCAACGTACTGCCAGTGTCATACACAGCAAGGAACACCTGTCTTTGTAGTAAACATCAGAATATGGCCTTAAAATTGAAATCACTCAAAAGCTTCAATGTCATTTCCACATCAAGCCCAGATAGTTTCATCAAGGCATATACGCAGGAAGACATTGAGACACAGCTTTCACAGATTCAGCTTGACAAGGTTACGTACAAGACATGGAAAAAGGTAACAGACAACAAAGGCAAGTCGAAGATGAAGCTTGTAGATGAAGAATTGGCTAAATATGATTTTATCACCAACTTCTTGAATCAATGTGCTCAGTTCCGTGAACATGTGGTTCGTGTTCAAACACAATATGCTCAGCTCAGGTTCTTGAAGGACAATCTGCCTGACTCTCACGTTATCATTCAAATGGATTTCGCTGAGAATTATCTTTGCCAATGTCTTGATGAAATCCAATCAGCTTATTGGAATGCCACCATGGTCACGCTTCACCCAGCTGTTGTATACTTCAAGCACAATGGTGTCCTCAATCACAAGAGTTTCATCTTTGTCTCGGACACGCTGACCCATAGCTTCCCCACTGTGTACACCATTCTGCAGTCACTGATTCCAGAAGTCAATGAATTGGTTCCATCCCTGTCGTATGTGCATTACTGGACGGACTCACCTTCTAGCCAGTACAGAAACAAAACAGCGTTCAACTTTATCCTCAAGCATCCAGAAGAGTTTGGCGTCCGGGCTTCATGGAACTATTTTGAAACTGGTCACGGGAAAGGGCCCTGTGACGGCCTTGGAGGTACCGCCAAAAGAATGGCCGATTCAGCAGTGAAACAGGGTAAATTCAACATACAAAGTGCTCACGACTTCTTTGTATGGGCAACTGGAAATCCAAGTTCTGTTCTGTACATCTTCATCAGCAAAGATGACTGTGATGCCAATCAAAAGCGACTAGAACAGTGGGGAGTGAAGCCAGTGAAAGGAACTATGACAATTCACGCAGTTTTTGAAACTGAGGGTTCTCTTATGGTAAAGGAAACATCCTGCTTCTGTGGTGGATGTTTTGCATCCGAGGGGTTCTTGTCCGCCCCATCATGTCCATGGCAGCGAAAGGTTCTTGTGACCAAACCGGTTCTAGATGAGGGTGAGCAAAACATACCAGAGGCAGATAATGTTCAAGCCGGTCAATTTGTTCAATCAGAGGCAAACGTTGAGCCTATCGAAGGTAACCCAGATCATCCCACTGTGCAAGACAACCCAGATCAACCCCCTGTCCAAGACAACACAGGTCCAGCCCGTATCCAGGGAAACCCAGATACACCCCGTGCCCAGGCTAACCCAGATCCACCCAGTGTCCAGGCTAACCCAGATCAACCCAGTGTCCAGGCACACCCAGATCAACCCAGTGTCCAGGCTAACCCAGATCAACCCAGTGCCAAGAATAACCCAGATCAACCCAGTGTCCAGGCTAACCCAGATCAACCCAGTGTCCAGGCTAACCCAGATCCAATTGAAGTTTCAATCAATGACTTTGTTGCTGCCATTTACGAATTTGACAACAAAGTTTATTATGGAAAAGTCCTGGATGTTGATGAAACAGATTATCAAATCTGCTTTATGGAGGCGTCAGGAAAAAGCCAAAATTACAAATGGCCACGAACCTCAAACAGCGAGACTATTTGGGTGAACAAAAGGTTTGTTGTACTCGACAAGGTTTCAGATCCGGAGCCAACAGGTAAATCTAAGAGGATGTTCATTTTCCCACCCGAAGATCATGAGAAAATAAACACCAAATACCAAACGTACTTGAGAAATTGATGTCCACGCATTCAGTGATGTTTCAAGAACTGTTTCTTGTTGTGTTTTTATTCTCATCTTAAATACTGTTCCTTTTTCAAGAGAGGGAACCATAAAGTATTTTACGTTACAGCATTGTATTTTACGTTACTGCGTTAAAAGTTCATGTTTTCTGCCATTGAAAAGAGTTTGTATACAGGTTATCGGAACATGATGCTGTTTTGAACAGCTTGTTTGCCATTAGACCAAATCATAACTGTTTATCCCAGAGTATCCAGTTGTATTTTACGTTATTAAATTTCGTATTTTACGTTACACATCCTCTTTGTTGTATGTCGGGACGCTGCATATTCAGTTTATCAAACATACCCTTAATGAACGATTAAAAGGTTAATGCTCATTTCAACAACACTCAACTAATCGAAGTTAGTTATTTATCTTATCTGAATATCAAATAAGTTGAACTTAAACCACGTCGTATTATTTTGTGCCTTTCAAAATAATTTGAATTAAGAGCAAACTCACGTTTTTTCATCATGAGGGTTAGAATACGTTTGAAACTGAATTTGCTTGGAAAGATTATCGTGTGGACGATCGTGTAGGAACAACTGCAATGATTCTGAACTATTTCTCTTTTCCTGTTTTTGAATCCAGTGTTCATAACGTAAAATACTTTGAAATTGTGACATACAATATTTGATGAAAATTTAAAAATTAATTATTAATGCTGTGATGCTGCAATTTAAGATTTTGTGAAACACCATTAACAACAACACGTGGATGTCATTTTTACTCTTTAATATCAAAGATGTATTTTTTAAAAAATGCGTTCTGTAATTGTGCACCAATTTTGAGAATCAGTGTTATGTGTGTCTCATTATTCAGCTGAACACGTATATCACACACTTACAAAGAGCAGAGTTGCGTTCACAATTTCTCGGCATTGGTGGTTATACACACATATTTGTTTCATATTTTTCTAAAATGAAAAGATCTTTAGAAAACGTATGTCATGGTATATTGCTATTTATATTTCATAAAAGCTTACTCATTATTACTTAACATGTTTCAGAGACTTTACACAGTGTCATGGATTTATAATAATCACTACAGAAATGACTTGGTTTCCAGAAACATGGAAACCAACATGAAACTGGGTAATTCGAGTATCCACTTGGTTTCCGTTCACTGAAACTAAGTAACTTGGTTTCCAACTAGAATCCATTTTGGATTCATTGATTTGTCGATTTCCATACATGGAAACCAACAAGAAAATATGAACGATGGTATCCACTTGGTTTCCAGTTCTGGAATTTATAGTTTATGGTTTCATTGAATTGATACCAACATGAAACTATAACGTTAGAAATGACTTGGTTTCCTGAAACCTGGAAACCAACATGAAACTGGGTAATTTGAGTATCCACTTGGTATCAATTCACTGAAACTAAGTAACTTGGTTTCCAACTAGAATCCATTTTGGATTCTTTGATTTGTCGTACTTCCATACTCCATTTCTTATTTTGACCTAAGTTATTAGAAGTTAGAGAGGGTTTAGTTTCAATGCGAATATAAAGTTGAATATCTGGTATCCACTTGGTATCCGTTCACTGAAACTGAGTAACATGGTTTTCTACTTGAATTATTATAGATTCATGTATTCACATATCCATAAATGGAAACCAACAAGAAACAAAGTCATATTAATACCAGTGATATTCTCTTCCACATTCATGTGGTTAACAGTGGTTAACAGATTAAAATCCGGAATTAATCTATTTATTGATTGATATCAATCTCTGCAAATGAAGTGAAACATTCCGCGCAAATGAATCACCTCGTCACAGAGAGAATAACACAGATGGAGACTGAAATATTACTGCAGCAAATATGTGTCAGAGAGGATCTGAAACGGTATGTCTTAATAAGACAAAATGGACTACATACTATATGGAAATTACCTGTTCATGATCCCGATAGGACTACGGATATGGCACTAATAGCAAAACTCAGTGTCAGCAAGATTAAATCTGCTGAATGTGAGTGTGAAAGAGTAGCGAATGACATTGTAAAACACATTCTTATGTTCTGTCAAATTACGATGTCAAAAAGAAATGAACTGTTTGATCGAGTATGTGATGTCATCGATGTGAATGTCTTTGTTGACTGGTGGTCTAATGACGACGATGTCATTATCTCATTTATGCTTGGAGGTGTACCCAACTGCTTCTCAAATATGCCATTCCAAACTTGTAGAAAGTGTATGTTGCTTGTAGCATATTATTTTAAATCATTGTATCACCTACTTCAACCTCATCTATTGTATAGATCCTGTCATTTGATTGATATTGTTTCAATGTATAACATTCATGTGTTATATGTAATCTTCAATCATGGAGGAAATAAAGACAATCTATCTATCTATCTATCCTCTCTAAAACTTCACATCAGATAAATAAAGATACCTGGGATTCACCCTAATAAAAATCAACAAATTCATTTTATTTGTCCTGTTCATGACTAAGTGTTAACAGAGTTACTCAGTGGGTGAGTAATGTTCCTATACTTATCCTGTTCAAAATCCATCTTCCACATCCATGTGGTGAACAGTGTTTAACAGATTAAAATCCGGAATTAATCTAATTATTGATTGATATCAATCTGCGCAAATGAAGTGAAACATTCCGCACAAACGTCGTCTTTTTCCGCGCAAATGATATTCCAATGTGCGCAAAAGTAGAACGCCGCTTCTGTGCAACATAATTTCAATATGAAAATAAATTACTTTTGAATAGGATGGTATTATCAAGTAAATTGACTCTTACGTGATGCTAAACATCTATCGCAATACTAGTGACTAGAATACAGAATTCTGGCTGGGAAAACATGTGACAGTTCTACGTAGCTGTTGGATCTCGTGGTAAGTGGTATATTAAAGTGTTTGGGGAAACGGGAAACATAAGCAAGTGATATCTAATTATATCAGTCTGATCATAACAAATAGTATTGTTCTCTTTCCTACGAATGTCTTTGTCTTTGTTTTTCCACAATTCAAGGCATGCAGTTACAAAGCATTTCCTGAATACAACAACTTTTCGTCTGAATACAACTCCTGCTACAGCAATGACACATAAAGCAAATCACAGAAGAAAGTACACATCTACGTTGGTTATATCGGGAATCTGCTTTCAATTATCAATGGTTTAGGTTTAAGTCATCATACTCTTACTAACTAAATAGTGCAGGCGTTTAGTCAACAGTCGAATAGCATTTCTACATTTTTAACCTATAGTCATGATGCTATTTGGAACATTTTAAGTGGAAGTAGTGACATTGAAGACCCCACTACTATTATCGAATAGCATGCTATCCATTCTATTCATTAGGTTAGTGTGTATGTTATTTTCTCAGCAGATTTCTGCAGCTTTTGATGTTGAATGATAATATGTTGCAACTAGGACTGCCAGGGCAGTACTGACGTGCTGTATTGTCGCCATAACATTATTTCCTTTTAGTCCATGTTTTACATTATGATGAAGAATTCAGAGCTTTCCGCAAGCTCCTGCCAAGGTGCATGCTGCCAAAAGCAGACCAGGCTTTGAAACGAAGGAAATGTTTAATTTATATTTTTAAAAAATCACTGCTACGAATACATCAGCTTTATTTATTTGCAAAAGGTTCTTGTGACTGTTTTAAAACAAGTTGCAAGTCTGTAGGTGGATGTTTAAAAATTATACGACGAATATGTACAGATGCCCGGTTTCCGCAACCTCTTGCCACTTAGCATGCCGCCAAAGCAGGCCATCAAAGGGATATGATGGAAATTCATTATGATAAAGAAACTGTAAATGATGGCTAAACCATGTGACCTACGAATTTGTCATGATTTATTTTTTTTCTCAAAAGTGTGTAAATTATCCTTGGAATTAAGTTGCAAGTCTCTAGTTGTATTTTGAAAATTTTGTCCATGTTGAAAATTTTAATTGTGAAAAATGACCATTTTTCGACATTTATAAACAAAGATCCCTGCTACGAATACATCAGCTTTATTTATTTGCAAAAGGTTCTTGTGACTGTTTTAAAACAATTTGCAAGTCTGTATGTGGATGTTTAAAAATTATACTATGAAAATTACAATGTACAGATGCCCGGTTCCCGCAACCTCATGCCAATGAGCATGCCGCCAAAGCATGACTAAACAATGTGATCTACGAATTCGTCATGATTTACTTTTTTGTCAAAAGTGTGTAAACTATCCTTAGATTTAAGTTGCAAGTGTCTAGTTGTTTTTTGAAAATTTTGCCCATGTTAAAAATTTAAATTGTGAAAAATGGCGATTTTTTTATATTCTACAGACTGGAAATGACTGTAGACATGCTTTGCTGTTATTGATTTTTGTACACGACATTTGTATCTTCCTTCCCTGAAAAAATCATAGTTCATTTTTTCACTTTTTTAATTTTCAGACATATTTGAATGCCTGCTGTGAAATAAACATATCGATTTTGCAAATTCTGGCTCGTATTGTTTGAAGTACAATGCATCAGCTACATTCTGTTAAAGTTTCAGCTCTGTAGTACCAGTATGTTCAGAGGACAAGATTTTTGAAGATGGGTATGGTCGGAAAGGCTGAAAATGCCTAAAATTGCTCTAAATTCGAAATGGCGTCTAAGCCATTTGACGTACACCTTGCTCGTGATTTACTTTTTTGCTAAAGAGATAAATGCGTATCTTTTGCAAAATATTTTAAGTCTCTAAGTGCATTTTGAAAAAAATCCTATGTTTAAAATCGAAATTTAAAGGGGCTGTAGCACAAAAACCGAAGCCGGTAGTCAAGATTTCTTGTCAATTGTACAGCATTCAGCCCAGAGGCTATCATGCCTAAAAGTTTCATGTAATTAGCATAAGTAGTTTAGGCTGTACGGGTGACACAAAATTAACATACATAATAATAAGGAAAATCGGATAATAACAAAAGGTATTTCAGACTAAAGTCTGATGAGCTTTACCCTTAAAAGTACAAGTGTCACCACTTACAAAAACCAAAACGTTCTTTTCAAAGCATTTTAAAAAGAAACCAATTTTACTCTACTTTCATTTACTTCAAAAGTAACAACAACTGAACTGCAATCTATTTTGATTTCCTGAGGGCATTTATATGAAAAGAGGGCATTTATATGAAAAAAGTCCATACCAATTATTTGGACATTACAAAAGATGAAAAGATCTCATTCGAAGACCACTGTAACGGTAATTGTTAGTACATGTACTTAAAGTACTTTTTTTCTTCTAATTGTTGACCTTGATTAAGTAATCAACTTGTTTATGTGTGTCTCATTATTCAGCTGAACACGTATATCACACACTTACAAAGAGCAGAGTTGCTTTCACAATTTCTCGGCATTGGTGGTTATACACACATATTTGTTTCATATTTTTCTAAAATGAAAAGATCTTTAGAAAACGTATGTCATGGTATATTGCTATTTATATTTCATAAAAGCTTACTCATTATTACTTAACATGTTTCAGAGACTTGACACAGTGTCATGGATTTATAATAATGTGGTTATCCGATATTATATGCTGTTATATGCTATAAATATTGATATGATCTGATAAGTTAAAAACCATTAAAAACGGTCCAATACACGTTCGACCAATGTTATTTGGCAAACTATGTAAACAATAAACTTGAAACATTTGTAGGTGCAAAAGGACATAAATATCACAATATATTAAGTATGTGTGGGTGGTAATTTAAGAGGCAATAATGTTCGTATACATCGGTCTCGAAAGGACAAGGAAAATCTAACTGTATGATCTAATCAAGAGAGTCATTGCTTTAATGGAAGCCGCAAATCGAAACGACGTGACGTACACAATAGTATATTTATTAGCTACGGCCCGTGCTCAAATTGGCTTTTTGTATTTCAATTACCAACGTTTTATGTTATTAGGACAAGCTCTCTGGTGGCGCCTGAACACCAACCAAAATCAGACCTATTACTATAATGGACGGTACGGTATAACTCACATCGAGGTATAATGGGACATTTTGCACACGCTTCATAATGTATTAAGGTGTCCGTATAAATATCACATCTTATTCAACAGCTATGGTGTACCTCAAGGCTCGGTCCTAGGACCCCTCTTGTTCACCATCTATATTCTACCCATCGGCGACATCATCCGCAGACACAATTTGAACTTCCACCTATACGCAGATGATAACCAACTCTATGTCTCAGTAACCCTCTCCGACATGTCATCTGGTCTACTATGCCTCCAAGACTGTGTCCAGGACATAAGAAAGTGGTTGACAGCAAACTACTTAAAGCTCAATGCGGACAAAACCGAATTCTTAACATTCGGATCCAAACAGCAGCTAAAAAAACTCTCCACCTCGACAAGCCTCAACCTTGACAGCAATGACGTGACTGCAACAGAGAAAGCCAGAAACTTAGGAGTGATTTTCGATTCAACTTTGACCTTGACTCCCCACTTAACAGCAATCAGCAAATCATGTTTTTATTCCATCTACAACATCAGCAAAATTCGCCACTTACTCGATCTCAATACAACCAAGCTCTTGATGCAGTGTCTAGTTACTTCTAAACTAGATTACTGCAACTCGCTCTATGCCAACTTGCCCCAGAATTCCATCAAGAAACTCCAGAAAATCCAAAACTCAGCTGCCAGATGCATTACTAAAATCCCCAAAACAAGCCACATCACTCCAGTCCTCAAATCTCTTCACTGGCTCCCCATCCCAGAGCGGATCACCTTCAAACTTGCAACAATAGCTCACTCCTGTATTCACGACAGTTGTTTTCCAAATTACCTCCGTGACATTATACCCTTGTACATACCCAGCCGTAGTCTACGTTCCTCCGACGAAATCCTATTCTGCCAGCAACGTTCAAAGACAGCCATGGGAGAAAGAGCATTCTCTAGGTGTGCACCTGCCATATGGAACTCACTCCCACAACACATCCGGCAAACAGAATCGAAAGAGACCTTCAAGAGAATACTAAAAACTTTCCTGTTCACCAAATCTCATGCCTAACTGTTCCAGTCTCCTCATCTGTTTCAAACCTGACTTTGTAAATAGTGTACATACATGCTAGCGCCAGTGAGCAACCTCTTGGATGGATACCAGGCGCTTTATAAATTAATTATTATATATATATTATTATATAACAGTCATGTGTAAGATCAGCCCCACAATCGAAATTGCAAGCTTTTATTGCTATTTTTGAAAACGGACACGTAGGGTAAACCTCCCCCAAACCTTGATTTTCAAAGCTCGTTGCATGTTTATATAATTGATGTATAGATAGAACACACTAGCGAGATGGTAGATTTAGAGCAACATATCATTTCCAGTATTAACATTATGGAAAAATACTTAATATCTTATGAGGAAGGAATTATTACATTTAAGGTTGCGATTCATGTCATAGTTCCAAAGAAAATTTGTTTTTGAAACTTTTCAGGATACAGCAGATTTAACATCCATGAAATATTTGATATATGAGATATGTCTCTGCATCATTCTTTCTTAAGAATTATATATAATCCCAATCATCGATCATATAAATATATCTATGCTCTTTCAAGCCGTTTGCAACAGGTCGTATAATTAAAGGTGATGCCGTTCTCTGGAGGCAAATTGTCGGCAATCGGAAATGATGGCGATAAAACAATTCAAACACGTCGGGTCAACTTTTCCTTCTTTGATATTCAATGCTCGTTGCATGTTTACAGAATTAATGGATAGATAGAATACACTAACATGCTGGTAAATGGAGAGCAACATATCATATCACTTTGCTTTACATGCATACATCTATCTTGACACAACTTATACGAAAGTAAATACATGCTACAAGACTACAAAGGTAAAAGCTCGTGGATAGTTTAGAGGCTACCACAGTGATGCCATGCTGTGAAATGCAATGAAAGCCATGTGTCGAACTGAACCCTTTCTGGTCAATCTATTAATTTACCGAGTAATATTAGCCTTTGACAACAACTACACATAGCAGAAGCCACAAAACCCCCAGGTTTTCTATTATATAAGATCACCTACTGAGCGTAGCACAGGAATGTAATCATGAAAGTTGCCAATCAGTGACATGTCTGCTCACAACAGCTAGACACATGATCTGAGTCAGAACTCGAAGGCTACATTACAACTCGGTTCAGACCACCTACTGTGCTGCCGGATCGGCTTACTATGGACCGGTAGACGAGCATTGTCTATATATAATTATGTATTCCTTAAAGTAGTGATTACACTTCTGTTCATAACTTACAAAGGGTGCCATTAATGTAGGCTATACTTTCGTTGTCCTTTACCTGCATACAGATAATGATACTTATGCGTTGGCAGTATGGAAATAATAAATAATAACAGTAACTAGGATGGTCGGGCAGTTCTTACGTCTTCAGACCTCCCCTTTTGACCTTCGATCCAATGCTTGACTGTCAATTTCACACTTTCACAAAGTCACACTAATGAAATTTAATACAACATCAATGAAGCAAAATTTCGCCCCGATGCTCAGCCAAAGTGTTTTCCTTTGATCGGAGCCCATATGTAAAAATTGGACTTAGTAGGGCAGCGGAGGTTTCCAGAATAGGTGCCCTGGTTGTCGCTTTGAAACGATTGGTTTCTGATTGTTATGACTGGTTAACTATTTGTCTGATCATACCTTGTTTAACGAGGGCATGTCGCTCGCGCGTTCGGCTTCCGATCAAGAGTAAAAGGTTCGAATCCATAAAGGGGTTCGGCAACTGTTGTAGAAAAATGTTAAAAATGCAGTACTGGTTAAATGCAATACTACTCTTAATGTCGTCCATCCATGGATCTCTAGTTCCAACCGATCCTCCCAGGTTTCACATAGCTGATGTGCCCAGTCACAATGGTATTGCGGGCATCTCCCTACCGTGATTCTC
The DNA here is from genome assembly GCA_936450465.1 of Gibbula magus. NCBI lineage: Eukaryota > Metazoa > Mollusca > Gastropoda > Trochida > Trochidae > Gibbula > Gibbula magus. The sequence goes on along the minus strand of OW388293.1, from coordinate 2,932,791 downwards.
GCAGCCATGATATAAGTGAAATATTCTCAAATGCGCTGTTAAACACCAAAATCACCTACCTCATTTAATCAACAAAATAAACATAAACGGGAAATGGTGAAACCTTACCACAGTGTTAGATTATAAGATCAAGACGTGTCCTGAATTGTTTCAAGGATGTGAAGGTGTTATTGTAGAATCTTCTAGTAATGATGTAAATATCTTCAAGTTCATAGGACGATGTGACAGGAATTGTTGATTCTCCACTAAACTACTCAAGGAGGACCAGAGTAAACACGGCCTATGCCTAAACTGACAAGCAAATCCTTCATTGAGTCAGGAGAGGAGCATTTATAGTCAGAGGAGAGAGAATGGTCATTATGCATCGAAATGATGTTTTGGATAATACAACAGAGGTTTGATTTTTGATCAACGTAGCAGTACTCACGAAAACGCTTGGAGTTAGGTTTCCTTCTGAACATCTTAGGATTAATGAGAAACCTCAAGCACTAATGAGAGGAAACAACATTGTAACATGATTTAATTAACCTTAAAGGGGCAGTAGCACGTTTTTTCGCTCAAATAAGTTGATGAAATGTATTTGAAAAATAATTTCACCACTAATAAATCATCCTTCTCGCTTCGGAAAATAAAGTGTAAAGTGAGTGTACATGTTTCGGTAAAGCCATGGGAATCGTTTTTGTGATACAAAATAATAAATTGTGTTCACAATAAAATTGCCGCCATGCAATTTTTGCTTTATACGCAACATAGTTACCACTACAGATAATTGGTTTGTGTAATAAGATGTTTTACCCCCTAAAGTTAATTTAAAAGACATAAACTATCATTATAAAAGGGAAATTTGAAAAAATAAATTTTGCAAAAAACGTGCTACTGCCCCTTTAAGCTTTATACCATATCTATATCACAATCTGTGACAACAATACTGTAGTAAAGTGATCTGTTCGGAACAATCATGGATCCATATTTATCATACAGCGGATGGTGATCTCGGAAGGATAAAGGCAACGGATATTTTCGATATCGATTGGGGTCATGTGTGGATAAACATGCAAATTACAGAGGTCAAGTGACGGAACTTCTTTTGAAAATGACGTCACACGTGTAACCATTTCGTACGCCTGTAGTAACGTAAATTGCCATAACAGTTGTAACAGCGTAACAGCGTAACAGCTTCATGTAAATATACAAGCTTCATTTCATATACATTAAATTAAGAAATGACAAAACAAACATTGTGCAATGCATAGTGCGGCAAAATTCAATTTGATCAAGCAGTGCCAAAACATGTTGATCGCGAGTTGAAATCTACCGAGCAAACACTTCATAAATACTCACAGGTAACAAAGGCAGTTTGAGTCACATATTCATTTACTTAACTTCCATCTTCACTGTTGTGAGATTTTAGAATTAGCTGCTTAATATTCAGTTAAGCCCTCTGTGTGAAATGTCAGTCGCCATTTGCAACCGAGTGGAAGGGAAGCCACTCTCGGCGGTCCCTTCGTGAGACTCACCCGGTAAAATCATACGAAAACAACAGGACGCGAGTTCAAATTCGCCGTCCTTACATTAAAAAACAAATTCATTTGTAAAACGCATTTTGAAACGTAATAAAACATTGAAAATTAAAATCATTCCAAAATAATAAATATTTTAAATGAAAGCATAATTTAGTTGGCATTATTTTGTGTCGTTTTACCGTGTGATTAGCATGCAGTTCATTTGCATATATCAATACTAGCACCAAACAAGTCAAACCCGTCAAGTTCAACTTTGATATTAATGTGGTCAAGCTTGTTTGCGCAAAATGAATAAAGAATGACATCGCATGATAAAGAAGTTATCATGCTCGTGTGTTTTGGGATGCTAAATATCCCGCATAAGGAATAAACACTACATATTTAGCTCGCCAAGGCTCGCAGATTACAATGTTTATTCCAAATGCAAAATATTGACCATCCCAAAACACACGAGCATGATAACCACTTTATATCCGACAACATGTATATTGATAAAATGAACATGTTATCATCGTGTGTCATAATGTCTACATATCTTGTCATTCTATAGAATACGTCTATCTTATCAATGAATTATGAATGAAACAATTCTGTCACTATATTCATCTTGACGTCTTGTAAGTTAAGTGTAATGTTCTATCATAAACCTAACTGGTTTATATGCATTAATGATCAGTTAAAGTTCAAAAACAATTTTAAGGTTGTGAGTGTCAACAAACTTCATCTTAATCTAATTACAATGGAAACAATGATAAAATGAGTTATCATCCAAAACGGCCCCTACAGTAATATAGTGAGCACAGTAGAATAACACCCTCATTCAAATCTGAAGTTTGCAAGTCAAATAGTTTTCGAATTATGCTCCAGGAACAAACGTCGGAAAACTTGCCCGTTTTCTATCCATATTGGAACAATGATTTGCACCCTGAAGCCTAACATAAATATTATATGATATAAATCTGTCATGACTTTGCTTTTTATGCTTTTTATGCTTTTTATGGCAAAATATATTCTGCCTTTGCTTTGCTTTGAAACCTTCAACATTGTCAATTTCAACCTATAATGTCTTTGATGAAGTTTAAACCCTCCATGAGCAGTTGTCAGATCAAAACTGCAACTCTGCTATTACCGACGTCATTACTCGCTATAGGCGAACATTCTGTACTTTGAAGTCAGCTACGATCTTTCAAACAGGTGTAGGATTTGCCGTGTAGGGCGTTTACTTGTCTCGAAAAGGTTGAAAGAAATTCGGTGGATTTAATGAAATTATAAGGATGTTAAAAAATTCATTCACTATAGAAACTTGTGAAGTATCAAGTTTGAACATGATTGATGGCGGTGAGATGGTGGAATAGGTTTTGTGCATGGTCACCTATCACTTGTGTAAATTTATCTAAAAACACGATTTCCGTGAATCTTGGTAGCTACTTTGCCCGATGTCAGTCAATTCAGGAGATAAGTTAATGTTTACCGACTTAACCACAAATTACACAGCTAAAGATCAAGTGTTCAAGAAGATGGATAGCATGCTGTCAAGTTTTCATCAATCTTTATTAATACAATCATAAACACCGCTTGTGTTGTGTTGAGTTTGCAGATGCTACAAATGTGAATGAGTAATTGTTTGCAACCGACCAATCAGACAGTTCGAACGGGTATCGGCTGAAGAATAACGTTGACGGCTGAAGAATAAAGTTTACAGTAAAGGTTTTTGTGGTCAATTTGTGAGTTTGAAGAGCTATTAAAGTTAGGTCATATGATAGAAAACAGCAAGGTTTTGCAGATAAATGTATTGGTGATGGACACGTGCGTTCATTTGTGATGGTCACCAAATATTAGCATATATTGTGACCAGATGTTGAATGGACCCTTAGATCGGCAATATGGCTGCCCTTGCTCCTTTACTCTATTTGATAAAGGGTGCAGTTTTTTACCTACGTTTTACCAACATTTTAATAACGATATCGAGTTCCCGTGGTTCCAGCAACGACATACCAAACTGTCCAATATTCAACATCTTTTAGCCTATCAATCTCTTTCCTCCTTTACCCGGTAGGAAGCATGTTCACTACGACGATGTATTTTTCGACACACACATCTCACTCATAATTTGTTATACCCTGCCAGCGTACCCATCTGTTGAACACATCCCGTGTGAGTGTTGGGACATTGCTTATATCATGGAAACTATGTATCCAGTTATTTCAAGTTTTAAAAATTCTCAAGTTTTCAGCCAAACTTGAGGATATCGTATTTTATAAGCAGTAAAACATTTGACAATTTATAAATTTTACACTTCTTAGTTATATTGTAAAAGAATTTTAATAATTTGCTGGTGAATTTACGGTCTTTGTGTAATTTCTTTTTTGCTTTTGCCATTATAAAAAATAATCAACTTACTTAAATGACTAGGTTATCAATAAGGCTTGAGTGCCGTTAAACAAAAACTCACTCACTCACTCCCTCAGAACAATGGTAAATAACATTGTAATGAGAAACTGAAATTCTAATAAAAAAATAAATAATCATATTTGCACTTAACATTCGGAAGCAAACTCCAAATCCAATTGAAAGTAAAATATTTCCGTTAATATCACAACATAACATTTGCATGTAATTTCAAATCTATCTGTGATCTAAAAGGACTCATTTACGTGTGAAATCTTACGAGTTTATATTCAGCAGTGATGATTAGATTTGGTGACCCAAAACCATATTGTACGAATGTAAGTGTTTCTGTTAAGTCATGCGAGTCCATTTCCCTTCGAGCGGCCATTTTAAAGTGTTCACAGGTAGGTAGTACTCATATAGCGATACCTAAACACGCATAGAAGAGTTATACATATTAGCGAATGATGGAATAGCCAACCATTTTTCTGTCTGAACTCTCTAATTCGCATGAGAGGTACAAATCTATCTCTCACACTGAAGAGTTCCACACCACTGTCACTTTATACATTGCACAATTTCTTCTAATACAGATAACCGTGTTCTATAGATACGGCTTATCCAGTCGTGTAATGAGGAGTTTCACCCTCTAACGTAGCAATATAATGTATAAACTTTAATATTACATGGCAAAAGAAAAGATTATATGCATTATAACATAATATATATTATATTATATGTGCTACAGCTCCTTTAGTGCCTATTCATTATACACGATACAGTCTCATAACACGACTTTAATTCTGAGGTCAGCCACCAGTTCCTGTTTATCATCCCAGTTAAAGCATCTCAATATATGGAGGCATTCACGATAGTCTCTTAATCATAGACAACTTGCATTACATTGATGACATTTAACTACAGTCTTGAACCTTCCGGAAACCGTGTTTATCTGCTATTGTTGCATTTCCATACAAATGATGGAGGGTTTTATTCGTCTATTGTCATACAGTTATAATGTGCAAGCTGTCATACCGCTATAATTTGCAAGCATTATATGCTTATATATGTTACTGAGTAGAACCAATTATATCTAATATGCATTCCACTCTACTTTATATTCTCCGATATATGTATCATATGCATGGTGTTTGCAGAAACTATAGAATGGCTCTGAGAACAGCTACACCATTTTCTGACTATGATTTCCTCACTCCTTAAGTAATTTCGACAACTAATGTCCAAAACCTTTTTGATTGTTAACAGATGTGTAAATATAATTTTGCTGTGACATATCCTTGAGAATATCACGATTTATCATCATTCCTCTTGGTGTATTGTGTTGTTTGTAAGAAGCAAATCAAACCTAAGCATTCCCATTGCATGATAGGTTGGAATAAAGCCTTCAATACATCGCAGGTAGAAGCCGTTAATGTCAACCACAACTAATGTTGATATTCATTTTAATGTAATAACAAAGGCATATATCTGCTGGAAACTCTTTGTTATTGTTTTATTTTCTGATATCATTTTGTTACTAGTATGACACATGCAAAAAGCTAATCAATAAATGTTTATTGTAATTAGCGTCAAATAGAAGCAAGCATGAAGTTTAAAATATCTTGAAATCAGATTTAGTGTTCTTCTTGTGTCATTTGTAATGCTTTTATAGTTGTTGAAATTTAATTAAACCCAAATGAAATAAAGCTAACTTAAAGAACCTTAGAACATAGTATTGTGGCAAAGAATACGAAATAAAATGACAAAATTTATCCATATCATATATTTTTCCAAAGAAGTACCATATATACTTTTGATATATAGGTATTAGCTCTGTATCTTAAAGCTATAAATTATACATAATTTAAGATGGGTAAATTCAATTCAATATGTTCCCCCGTGCCTTTAAACGAGTGGTACCAGTATGTGTGAATAACAACTGTGAACTTCGGTAGGATTAACATGTTACTTTTACATGAAATATCAGAATCTCCGCACTATTCTGTATTTTGATTAATTTGCATAGCTTTCAGTTTAGAAAGGCTGTACCCGAATTCGATATGTATCATGTATCCGAGTTGAATATCAAACTCCAGCTTAGTTTGATAATTGAGATCATGCGTCCGAGTCAAATATCACACTGGAAGATCTCGTTTGATACATAACTCAGAAATATGTCAAACTCGTGGACAACTGTTAACTTTAATATTAATACGAGGTGAGCTATCTCTGAACAGATTTGCCTGATGAAACGAGTTTGAGTATAAGAATTGTTTTGGTGTCCCTGGTCACTTCAGCTGAATCGTGGCTCAACAGAATTAATAGTATACATTCATATTCATATTTTCAGACATTATCTTTAAATAGAGTGTTGACATGCATTTACGTCAACGTATGAGTTTATATGTATATGGGTTATTACTTTATTGTATCGTATTTACATAGTGTAAGGAAGAACGGATCTTCAATTTGTTTTGATCGATACAGAAATAACCTCGGTAGCTCACGGGACTCAAAATTTTCGTCAACTATCGTCATGTTCAATTTACTTTTACATTGAAGAAATAATAAACAACAAATTAATGTGACAAGTGGCACATGTAATTCACAACCCATCTATGTACCGTTGTGCTCAAATTTAGCAGTCAAAGTCGGATTATTTCTGTATATCGAATAAATAAATCTAAGGTAAACATGGAAGAGATATTTCAAAGTGTTGTTTCTGTCGGATTTTCAATTTTACTTTATATTAATTTAAATCTAATTTTTTTTATAGAATAGTCTGTACTAATTAGCAACAAATCTGAATCGAATCAAAGAATAAATAAACAAATTATTGGATGAATGATTTTTTCTTTATAAATAAAATTATTAGATCTGGTCAAAGTACATACATATTTAAAATACTGTACACTCGAAACGGATTCTCATTAAATGATAGGCCGTGGTTCCAACCCATGTCTTTCTTAAATAAAGCACCTTAAAAAAGCAATAATTACCTCCGTCTCTCGATGGAAAATGCTAAATTGGGACTTAATGTTGCACAATTAGAATACTTGATTAGAAGAGAGTGGTTTCAAATTCAACTATCCTAGTTTTATAGGAATGATCATGAAGCTGGGCGCGCTGCCTTAGAGGAGTGCCAGTGTACAGTACACGTGACGCAGTCGCCAGCTTCTCCATCAACTACGGCGTGGTAATCATACTGGCGGTTTATTCTTTACATTACCAGCACTTTATGTATTCACATCGAACCTTTTTGGAGCCACAGGGACACTTACCTTAACCAGTTCTATTACTTGATGGAACTTAAAGAGCGTGAACGTCTTTTGGACAAAAAGATTAAATGACATGAAATTGGCTGACTTATTGATTGCACATGTACAATTTAAAAGTATATGGTATAAATCCGTTTTGTTATGTCTTGTACTTGTATTTTGTCAGCATGCAAAACCAAAAATACATATTTCAGTTTTCCCGGGAAAATAAATGTTTAATAAAGGAATGTAGTGCTTTCAAATTATGGAAAACCATAAATGGGAAGCATAATCCTTAATGTCCTGTGTGTCTCATTCTGTTTAGTTGTGAATACAGAGACGGCTTTTACTTTAACATCGATCTAATGAACTACAGCTTTCTTCTGGTGTAAGATTGTTCAAACCAGCCCTAATATGCACTTCTTTGCAGTGTTGAAGTTCGATTACAGACATATACACCCTAACAATAATAGGTCCACAATGTTGAACATATCCCATTACGTTCATTAAAGGCAAACAATGAACTTTCTTACGTCAAAAGCATCAAACTGTGTTTTCGGGATTATTGATTTAAAGTGTGTATTTCAAATGAGAATTGAAGTAATAAAGTATGTTATCACTATTTATATTTAATTTCTAATCTCTTTTTAACTTTACTGATTATGACTGATAACATTCAAATATTCCCAATATCTTCATAGCATACCGTATGTATTGAAATTAAAAATCTATTGTTTTTCAAGTTCTCAATGATTTACTTCAAGGTATATAAAGAGAACATTAGTAAGAGTTTCAGGCCAATAGTATCTGTCGGTGGAACCTAATTCATTCAGATAAACCTGTCAGACTGATGTGTCATTTGTTTGCTAGACTCACATTCTCATTTAGATAGCTAGCCGCCCGTTACTGTTGTGCAATTACTGTCAATGACTCATTTTACAATCGAATATTTCTAGGACACTGTAGATCAATGTAATCATTGTCATACATAATCCAGTGACGTTTTACAACTGAAGTGAAAATCTGTCAATGATTAACACCATTGCAGAAGTTAATAGTTTAACAGTTTCCATAAGAAACGAAATCAGCCAGATAAAGCTGTCAGACTAATGTGACAGTTGTTCATACTTGACTGATAGTTTCCTTTTCCCAATTACTGTTGTCTCAGCACCATTAGAGACTGGTTCTCCATCATGGTGTGATCTACCAGTTCATTTTATGTCTACAGGACATTGTCTGTTGAAGACCTACTTTTATTATCTGGGTTATTAGGTCATCAGGGTGAAATTCGTGAAGACCTTGTTCTTACTAACATTACGTCTTATCAACGCTTTCTGAAGCTATATTTATGAATCTTTGATAGCTTGTAACACATCTTAGAAGTGGAAGGAGGCCGATTTGGAATTTTCAACTTCTTGAACTAGAAACATTTCGACAACTAAGAGAACTTCACAATATTTGTTTAATATATAAATTGTAGGCGTAAGACATTCCCCTTAAGTGATATCGTACATTTTCGGCTGCTTAAAAAAAGGAAAATTTGGTGATGTTATGTGATTTTCTAAAATGTATGATCGATGTGATAAGTAGCTAATTTTAATGCAGATATATTGATTACTTGATAAAGAATAACACCCAAACAAGGTATCGAAACTCAAAATAGAAGTGTCAATTATAACTTAGTATTGACACTTCAAGTTTGCTAAATGTCTGTAGTATTATTTACGTTAAAATCTACAATTCATGGCAAAATCGTAAATGTATCTTTCATCTATTCTTTGAAGACATCTCGGTATGCTTTTGGTACTGGCAAATAATATAAGAGTTGCATTTCATGACAAAATGAGGTACATGCGTATGGATACAGATTGCAGATTGGTGCCAATATAACAACCTGTAAGTAATGCAATTTCAACTTGACAGTGTTTGTTTAACTTATTCTTTGAAAGTATTTTGATAATAGTTAAGAGGAACTATCACTGATCAGCAACTGACTACAACCAGACGTTTATCATAAGTAAAATTTGATTTTAGATAAACAGGTCTTCATAATGAATCAAACGTTTAAGTACAACGACAAAGTAGAAACTCTGAAACAAAGAAATACCAGCAGGCCTGTATATTCCCACGAGATCACAATACAACTGTAAAGTTCAATTGAAATCTACAGATTGCTTGTTGAATGCCACACCTGCCACACAAGAGGTGAAGTAGGGGTCAAGTAGAGCTGCGAGTAGCTCTAATTCAATTCCATAGATTACATTTGAATCCAAGAGAAAACTTTTGCAATCCTCACAGCCGGACAGAGAAACGGACATCATATCTATCACAGTGCTGAGTATTTTACAAGAAAATATGTATCTTTAAGACTATTAACATTTTCAGAAAACTCTTTTAAATAAATAAGTTAATCTTCAATGCCAGCGATCTTACTGTGAGGAGCATGGCCTTACTTTGAAGACATCCATGATATGTATAAGAATATTCCGTAAACGTCCCTTATCCAAGTTACACCTACATTTACATTATTTGTGGTTTAAACATATTTTCATTTCACTAACTGAAATCTGGATTGGCGAATGTTGAATGTTTTGCTTAATGGCGCTGTGGCACGTGTTTTGCATATTGTGTTTTCTGAAAGTTGCTATTTATTATCAAAGTTTATGCAATACATTGCTACGTTAAAGGGTAAAACAACTAATTACACAATCCGATAAGCCGTATCCATTAGAATCGGTTATCCATATTCCAGAAAAAAATGTATGACGTTTAAACCAACAGTTGTGTTGAACTGTTCAGTGTTAGAGGTAGATGTGTAGGTCACAAGAGAATTTGACAGGTTCAGATAGCATGATGGTTGACCATTTCATCATAGTGCCATATTTAAAACTCTGCTCTGACTGTCAGAGCACTTTAACTACCTTCAAGCGGCCATTTTAGTGTGAACACATAAGACTGGCCACTCGATCGGAATTGAACTCGCATTGCTTAACCAAACCATGTACATTCGTTTTAGAACGCTTTTTATTGATTCAGGAGTATTATGTAGCCATTTTTAACACTTATGTATATTTTTGTGAGAGCACTTTATTTCAGAAAGAAAATCATGCTACACAGCCTCCAATTTAACTCTCGTCCAGTACATAAGATAACCGGATACAGAAACATTCACTAAAATGGAATAGGAACTAAAACTAAAGAACAAATGCATCGGATCAACTTCTCATTATGTTGATCCTTATCCATGAGAATAGAATACATGTTAGATGTTAAAGTTTAATCAATGTGACAAAAAAAGGTAGAAGACAACGCATATAGTTTAACCTCTACGTACCAGTTAAGAATAATATTTGTGGATAAACAACTTCTTTTTTCAGAGAGCATAACGTTTCAATACAGATTCCTGTATCCTTTTCAAATTAAATCAAACGTTATATTAGTTTTTCGAACAATGAGAAAGTTAATTTTAGTTTTTGTCCTGCAGGTTGTCACTGCGCATGAAACTGTATATGTTTCCAAGAACTAATAATGTCCTAATGAACATGCATCATAGGAGACGATAACTTCAATATACTGTCAGATGCTTCGATTTCATATGTGTATATCGAGTACTGTTTCCGTACGGTCCATTATTTGTATGGTACAAAAGTAGCAAGATCTTTGAAATAATAGAACATAATATATCATTTGGCAGTATCGCTCAGGTGCTTTATTGTCATGTTACTATCGACGGGGAGTAAACAGTTTAAGACAGAAGTGATCAGGTTAAAAATATAACCATTGTCCCTGCAGTTCGGTCTCTGACTCTTTCAAGATTATATTCATAGAGATCAAATTACTCATTGTACACATATTACTGTGGCAAAAGAGAATAACTTCATCAATCTGAGAAAAGAATGTTAGAGCTTAGTTTCCTGCGATTTTCCTCCTGGTATTTTATTTATATATGAGTGTGTGTTGACACATATGTCCTGCCATGTAATGATAATTTCTATGGAATCTCCCGAACTGAAATGAATTATTTATCGTCACATCATAATACATCAATGAGTAGACCAATCGAAATATCTATTGGATGGAAATATAAGAAATACATATTAAAACTTTAACACGTTTTAAGAGAAGTTTATTAACGACCGAATTCAGTTTTGTTCAGCAAAGGCCAAGGTGAATGATAACGTTATTGTGTATGATTCAATATAAAGGATTATTACGTGTAAATATCAGTTTGTTTCTCAATGATATATGTTCCTATTGGAGTTTGTTTCAGATGATTAGCATTATGGAAAGCTAGAGAGAAGGCGGTTGGAATACCTCTAGTCTAGTTACAGGAGAACAGCTCTTGAACTGTAGATTAGAAGGATGGCAGTGTAAACTACACGTGGCATATAGACACCAGTTTCTCCATCAACTATGGCGTCGTAGCCATTTTGGCATTTATCTTTCAATTACAAGCGTGTTACCAAATGATTTCTTACCTCTTTGGAGCCAAAGGGGCATTTAGCTAATTCAGTTCCATTACTTGGAAAAAAAATTGAAATCTTTTTCACATAAATTCGAGTACTTATAGAATGCACTTTTCGAGGTTTAATCAATACGATATTTTCCTTTATCAGAGTCAGCCGCAAAAAATATCTCCAATTTATTAGGTTTTCAAGACGTATGTCTGGAAGACCTATTGTTATTATCCTAATTTTCTTTCATTATTATTTGTACTGATTTTTTTACGGAAAATGCTGAAGTAACGGTTGGTCCGATTTGCATGACAGTTCTCTCGAGAATAACGAGGGCGATTTTGGATTTTCGACTTCTTTCTTGAGTTATCTCCCCTACCTCACCAAAATGTGTGCAAAAACATCCCCCATCGATTAGGCTAATAGCGGTTTTCGGCGTCATAATAGATTTATTTGCTATTTTCGCACTGAACTTTCACGATGTTAAGACTATGTGTCTTTGAAAATGTACTCCTCCCTCAATTTTATGAGTACGAAATGTTTGATAGTTTATTATTAAAATAAATGAATTGTTAAGAGCGCTCTTTTGGCCGAATTTTGAATTTCGTCCTGAAATTTTCGTCATCTGCCCTGGAACATTGTCCTTTTTAAAAAGTTCGAATTTCGGCTTCATGTTCAAAGGGACGTTACTCTGTCATTGATAAAGTAATGTCAAAGTAACTTACTGGAATCTGATAGAGATACATTACCGAACATTTCTGTTTAAGATCTTAAATTGTAAACGTTGATAGTTTAATCACAATTTTCTTTGAAGAATTGTCGATCGTAAACCACTGAAGATATGAACATGTTCAATAGCTCGATTTAAAGCAGAGATATCATTTTATATATGATAACAACTCATAACATTTCATAGTGTACATGTGACAAGTTATAAAAGATTGTTATTTTTCGAAAGTCGCCATTTTCAGCAAACTTCAAAGGATCATGATTGATGAACTGATTGCGCTCATGAAATTGTATTGACACCTACGTATCAACGATTTCAAGATCTACAACTATTATGTTTGCCTCTTTCATCTAAACGTTGATAGTTATGCTTCAAACATCGCAAACATCGTATAGGGGTCCAAATGTAAGCATTTTTTAGGATATTGTTGAATATTCAGAAGAACGTAATGCATTAATTATGTATGCAATCTTCATGATGATTACATCTAATTAAAAGGATATTAAAGCACAACATTTTTATATGACACCTTAGTATGAAAATATTAACAATTTTGTCTTAATCATGAGGAAGATCATGTAGGGGGTTCATTATTATGCAATTTCTCAATTTTCAGAGGGGTACTTTCTTTGGAGATTTTTTTAAAAAGAAACTACTAAAGATAAAGACATGTTTGATAGCTCCTATTAAAGCAGAGAAACTGATGAAAAACCGAGAGTCCAACAAGGAGTTCATGCAAGGTCGAACAGAAGTCTTGAAGACCTAAGTATTGACAAGTCAATCCTAGTTGTAAGTTGTTTTTGTTTTTGTTTTTGTGGTTAATGTGAATATCGCAAGGGAATTTCTCTTGATTAGGCTCGTTACTTCAAATTCTTTTTTTCCCCGCCAAAATATCTTGTCAAGACTAAAAATATATTATAACTTCATCTTCGGAAATCACGGACATAATACATCTGTGTTATTTTATATTCTTAAATATGATTGTCATGAAGAGAGATGGTTGAGTGAAAATTTGATATCAGGTTTTTATTGATGTCATAGTTGCAGTACACTTAGTGTACATTCCTAGGCTGATGACGACACCCTTTAAGTGGATCAATACATAAAATGATAGGCCGAAAACCTTCTGTTCAGCACTAATCCATACATTCGTTTTCAAATCGTATTGCTTCTACAGTAGTTAGAGGTTATAACATGTTATGTTGCATGACATAAACCCCATATATCAGCCCGAGACCCCAATATGATATGTTTAAAGCTTTTTTTTAATAATATATCGTAAGTACATAGACAAATTAAGACATCTTCATTATTGAAATATTAAAAATATAATGTTTTCATACGAAAGTGTACTATTAGGAGCCAACAAGACGAATGAACCCTCCAATATATGAGTTTGTGAGCCGTGCCTCTTATGCCATTTCCCAATTCATATTATATTTAATTATGTTCATGAGTAAAACATTAACATTAACATTTTAACAACATCCATGTTTGGAGACGACTGTGAAGTCAACCACTCTGACACTGTTTCGCTTGTGACATTACCCTGTGTTACCGTGCATGTAAGGTCACCCGGACTGATATTGATATGGATTTACGGCACGGGCTGATATTGATATGGATTTACGGCACGGGCTGATATTGATATGGATTTACGGCACGGACTGATATTGATATGGATTTACGGCACGGACTGATATTGATATGGATTTATGGCATGGACTGATATTGATATGGATTTACGGCACGGACTGATATTGATATGGATTTACGGCACGGACTGATATTGATATGGATTTACGGCACGGGCTGATATTGCTCATACGGATTTTTGGACTAGGTTACTTTATGATTTCAGTTTCCTAACCTCTTGCACATACAAAACAAAACATCCAATATCAATGTAAGGTATATGATGCAATCCATTACTACCAATATGGTTGAACTTATTCGAGTTAGTATTTTCTATACGAGCACATGTTTTTGTGCTAAGGAACATTTGAATTTTTGGACTGGATCGAGGTCGTTCTATTATGAATAGCACAATTCTCTATTACTTCATTCTTCATGACAGATTTGACCTCTGAACCAATCTCTGGCAGACTAACCAACTAGGTTACAGTACAAGAATACCATTGTAATCCTAATATACCCTTGTACGAATCATCACATAAGACGATCTAATTCTATGGAAGTTTACATATAATTAGGTGACTCTGTCGCCTCGATAGAAGACTGTTAGAGTCATACAGCAACAGTAACTTTATAAGTGATTGATATTTCATGTATAACTTTAGTAATCGTTATGTTCAGTCATGTGAATAAGTGGTCTTGTCTTATTTAATAACCAAATACTTTTCTGTAGGTCGGTAATATATTTGCTGTGTTTTGTTTCCAAGTTATAGTATCTGTATCTAACACATATAGATTTAATACAGTTAGGAAAATGTCTGGAATATATCTTTAAATATTCGAAGTTTGTTTTGGTACCTATGTATACCTGTAAACATGCCATCATTTCAACAATCGTATTTGTAACTCCATAATAATCCATTTTTGATGAAGATAGATACATAACACGTGTGTAATACTTCTGTAAAGTCTTATTTAAGCTGCCCAGCAATAATTTAGTGGGTGTATTTGGAATTCCCCAGTGTCGAAAGTTCACGAAACCCAAAGCTACATTTTACTTTAATCTAATTATCATGATTTTACTTTTGGAGTGTCCATCGACCAGATGGAAGTTTATTTAATGAATTCGTCAACCAGAACATATCCGACGACTAGTAATGGCTACGTGGACAAGTGATTTTTCGAATTGACAATTAAAAAAAATATTTAAATAAAAGTACACAAAATCAAAACAAAAAACCTATTGATGCATTTTGCTTAAATTTGGATTCACACATGTTAAGTTTGTATTTATTGTTATGTGGTTTTTCGTTTGAACTCTAATAAAAGTACATCTGTTAACATAAAGAATTCTTTGAGAGTAAGGGTTTCATATCAGATTAGCATTACATGTACCATTTCTCCAAGACATGCATATACACATAACATAATTGCAGTTGATTATATGCCCGTTGGATATCCGTGATACAAAAGGCAGACATATTCCCTAAAATTGGTAAAAATGATGTGTTATTGTATTCATAAAATGAGGTTGCTGATGACCCTGCCGAATGCCACTCTTCTCAAAATATGTACTTTTATGGCAGTTGTACATGTATATTGAGTATCATTATTTTTAAAAAATGCATCCATTATTGAAAGTGTCGATAAATGTATTAAAGGCGCAATAGCACGTTTTTTTTCGGTGAAATAAATCGCTGAAATGTATTTGAATAATAATGTCACCAAAAGAATAAACAGCCTTCTCTTTTCGGAAAATCAAGTTAGAAAATGAGTGTTCATGGTTCGGTAAAGCCATCCGAATCGTTTTGATCAATCGAAATAATAAAATGTGTTCTCAATAAGATGGCCGCCATGCAATTTTAGCTTTGAACACAACACTGATTTTACCACTACGAAAAATTGGTTTGCGTAATAAGATGTTTTACCCTCTTAAGTAAATATAAATGATATAACCTATTATTATAAATCGGAAATTTGAAAAAAATAAAATTAGCAAAAAAAAAACCGTTCTACTGTCCCTTTCAATTATTTATTGATTATTAGTGGAATACCGATCACAAAGCATCTATTTCAAACTGAAAAAAACCCCAAAAGCTTGAGATAAAAACTCCCAGGAACCCTTGGAATTTGAGGAATATTTAATCTTCAGACATACTTATTTACAATGCTAGTGTGTACATATGACTATGCTTTCAACAAGTTGTCTATATAATGCTTATATCATTGGGATACAAAAGAGGCGAGTCATATCATTGTTATCAAATTTGAAGCTTGTCAATTATTTGTATAGTTTTTCTATTGAGGACGCCAGTCAATATAGAAAAATATTTATGAACATGATTGCTAAATGAATATTTACATTTGATACTATTTAAACATGAGAACCACATTGTGGTACATTTATACTGGTGTTCTATTAAATTAACAGAAGTAATTGCGTAAGCTATCTAATAGAGAAAGTCAGAACAGCTGTCCCAGAAGTCTGACAGGTGTATCTAGCCGATTTAGTTGGCTTTTAGGGGATAATTGACATTAAGCTTCACCCGTACATGTATTCTCCTTTATCCATTAATGTAAATCTTGACTGAATGTTTTTAAAGAAAATATTGGAAATATAATTTAGAAAGTTTGGTCACCGATATTTACAATGATAACTAAGGTTTCCATTAGTCAAGTTCAACTGAACTGCTTTCGACTGCAATATTGGAAACAGATTCACTTACAAGGCCATCAGAACTACACATAGAGTGGAAAAAAGACATCCTTTAACCTTATAACACACACTTTTGTATTGTATAAATGTAATCAAGATTACATACGTGTAAGCTTTTTGTTCTGTTGTTATAAATACATTTAACATTCACATAATATGTAAAAACAGTTCCTTCACTTAAACGTTCACGTTAAGTTCGGTATTTTCTGGGAAAATATCAAGTGATCAAAAGTGTAGACAACGATATTACAAATAAGGTACTTTCGCAATATATCGTGTTAAGGGAGGGCACGTGATCCTGGTTTAGTTTTATTCACAGTCGGCGAGTGGTAACTGAAGAATCGTAGAACGATAAAGTAAACTTCTTAAATGGTTTGTGAAGGCGCATGATGTGACAAGACTTGTTATTAGTCAATGGGGGATGTGATAGCCAACGTACATTACGTTAGTAGTCATGTCGCAGCGACGGAAATTCTTTGACATAGAACAATTCAACATCTGGGACATTTCCGACTGAGTCGACCTGAACAACACACGATCTCCGGTACGGAGAATTCTTGATGAAATATAATATACTTGGACAAGATTGCAAAAATGTGCCGGAGCTGTACTTTGGATACACTGTGTGTGTAAGATTGCGAACTAATAAGTCCTCGATTTACATTGCATTTCAACATTACATTTGTTTAAAGCTCATTGAAATAGCATATTTGTTTAGCAGTAATTATATAGCCTATGATTCATCACAGAATTACATAACAATTCTTATTGTCTTTCAAAAGACACTAGTCCTTTATAAAACCATTCCCTTCCCACAGTTGTTACTCATTCTTACGTGGGTAGACACTACTTGAGAGAGTGTCATAAACAAGCTAAGAAAAACAATTCAGTCAAAAGGTCAACCCAGACAGATCTAAAGAACTCAATTACCGATCCACTTACAGTTTGCCTGAACTGAGGGAAATGACCTGGGGTTATGTTTCATTCTAAACGTCTCCAGATTGCTGGGACAGTTCCGGGACTAATAGAGGAAAGACCATTGAAACCACATCTATTCAATTATTTATCTCCCTCTCATATATCAAAGCTTTACAGGATAGATACAAGATGCTTGTTATCTTGGAGATGCATAATATTATATATTCAATATCTGACACATTTACATGATAATGCAAAGTAAGAAAATGGTACAGTTCATAATGATTTTCATACATAATAATGTGGCAAAAAGGCTTTGGAGTTTCTCTGCACTTTTTGATAAACGTTCATGTATAATTGAGTATGTCGAAACATATGTTGAACAAGTTAATGTCCAATGAATATCCCTGCTATCATTAACTACTTGGCATTATCTGTCACATAATAGTAATGTCAATGATAAGAATCACACAAATGCACGTTTGAGATTTTAATACGGATGATATCGCCATTATCACAAGGAGTTTCAGTACCCAGTATTCAGATCAGACCGAAAATCGTTTCCCGAACTCAACTTGAAACTATATGTCTTTAAATTTGTAATGTTACTTTTGTGATTTTGTTGTACTTTATGGGTTTCAACACACATATTTTTTGACATTTTGACCAAAAACTACCAATTATTCAGACTGTATTTCATTTCTTGAGCATAGCTTGAAAACTTAAAGTTTGCTTGGGGAATTTACCAATGTTGTGATTTAGAAATGCGTGCCATTTACATAGCGAACAAATAACAATATTATATTTGGGATAACACTACCTTCTACATTAAAAATTCTTGTACTTTTCAAAGCCGAGTCACATGCGGATTCGAATCCACATCCTCAGAATAATTAGGGCAACTATCGCAACATTGACTCTACCAACAGCTTACCACACGACCATTTCGCCTCGATAAAAAACTGGCTAAATGCATTAGAAATAATTGCCATTTAGATAGTGAACAAATATAACAAGGATATATTTGGGATAACACTACCTTCCATTCGAACCAATACCCTCAGACTAAGGCAACTATCGCCAGCATTGACTCTACCAAAAGCTTACGTCATGACAATTTCGCCTCGACAAAAATCGATGTCCAACAATCGATAGTTAAATTAATTTTGCTCATGAATGTAGTGTTATCCAAACTATAACCTTATTATAAATGTGGCACAGGACAAAATGTGGTTGAATCCGATTTCCTGATACTTCCGGATTTCCCCCAAAATTGCCGGATACCAAAGAATCCACAGCAAGCGGATTCCACCACTTTTTGTCCTGTGTGGTGATTATTGTTCCATTTAGGGTTTACAAATCCAGAATGTTCATTGTAAAGTATTGTTATTATTTATGTACATGATTGAATTACTATTTTCAAATTGATTAATGATATACATAGGCGTTCAACTAAAGATAGAGGTAGGCAAATGTGTCCCCCTAAGCATACCATATTGTAAAACATATTGGACTATAACATTAAAGGGACACTCCGTATCTTATAGTAGGAAGTTAGGTAAAAAGTTACCAAGGGTGTTATTTTGTCAAAAGTAATGACTGTTGTCGAAATTACCCTTTAAGTGCCAATCTGTTCAGTATAGTAACACTATTAAGATGTTTAGTTGTGATTTGGATAAAAAAAAAGAAAATGTTCAACGGCTCGAGAGCCAATTGTTCAAAAGTAATTGTAATAGACAAAGAGACAGATAATGGTTGGTACTGTTCAATGGAACATATAACTAGTATATTTGTAAATTGGGCGCATGAACTCAGCTTCTCATCGTGTATTAAGCTGCTCGAGTTTCATTGAAAATATTTTGCGTTTTGGGATACATATGCACGTCGAGTGAAAAACACATGGTGTCCCTTTAACAATTTAAGGACATAGTCATATAATGACAGAATTTATTCCTTTGTCCAGCAAGTTCAGTATTGACTGATGTGGTATAAACATGTAGAAATAAATGTGCAAACAATATATACACGGGTCCTGTTCATTGTCATTATAGAAACAATTCGTTCTCTGTACCTACTAGAGGTAAATCAGAGTGCAAGTGGCAATGAACTCCACTTTGTACAAGCTAATGTCCCTTCTCTAGGGAGGTTGGATATCAGACAAGACTATGTACTCTAACTACTGAAATTATTGTTCTTGGATTGTAAAGACACTGTAATCGATATCCATGGTGAATGTATGTACATGTATACCTGTTGGCAAAACAGAATTCAGGTTTCCATTAGTAATTTAGTTTTCATACACATATAATTTAATCTTATGTACATATTGGTGCATGAATTAATTACTTACAAACCATGTTAACAGATTGATGGTATATTTACATACAGTTCAATACAGTGTCTATTGTTTTCGATTATAAATAACGGTGATGTTTTGGATGTCTGCATGAATGATCCTGATTAGATACATTAGAGAGACAATAGTTCTTTGAAGGATTCGTAAGCATTTCTTAGGATAAGAGTGTAATATCATGTTGAAAGTGATTTTGTTTATGGATGTTCACAGTCAATACATATAACCATTGACGGAATTGTAGTGTGAATATATAGAACATCATACTTGTGCATTTGGATCGCTTGTATTGAATGAGAAGATGTCATGGAAGCAGGGGAACAGTTTATTATATACCTTTCTAAAAAAAAAATGCAAATTAGTAAATTAATAAAGTTGCATAAATTTATTGGGACGACGTGCTGCACATTATTATTCTCGTTGTTGCTTGACCAGCTCAACAGAGGATTTGATATCTTAATAATGTCTTTATTTTCTCATTTATCCGTCCAGTAGAGCTTTGTGGAATTATCTCAAGTGTGTTAACATAATTAAAATCATTTAATTACAAAGAATTGAATATTAGAAACATCATTCAGGATTCCGTCCATCCTTCTCCTTTCGAATGATGTTACCATGAATATGACATCATACTAGTAAACGGTTGTGACATCACAATGACGCAGCATCGCTAGGAAAAACTACGACAATGTTTTCCTTATGTATGGTGCTTTCTGTCTTGTTAATAATAAATAGAGATTATTAACCAAGTTTGTTTCCGTATCATAAATATCATATTTTTGGAATAAAAATTGTATTATGCGAGCCTTTGGCGAGCATAATACATTTTTTTTATTCCAAATATATGATATTAATGATACGGAAACACACGAGGTTAATAATCTCTTTATCATATTATGTCATTAATAATAACATAGAATTGACCCAATTTTATCGGAGTAATATCATAAACAGTACATCAAAATGATGGTCTTGACATCGGCTGTGAAGTGCCTAGAAATGGTTCTTAATTAAAACAATTTAAAAACACGAGGTGCGCGATTCTTTCAAAAATAAAAATTTGGCCCCTGGTTTTATTGTTCATTGAGATATTTTCAATTAGTTCATTAGCATCTACCTAATAATTAAAAAACACTGATAAATCACGTTGCTAGAACAAGGGAAGTAACCCTACTTTCAACGTTTTGGAAGCTGCGTTGCAGGGTTGATTCGGATTGCTGCAAAACAGTATATTTCACACTTAAACGGTTGTTTAGTTGTGAGATGGGGTTGTTTCTTTTGTTTATGACAATAATTAAGTATCTATTAATGTACCTTATACCGTATGCGCAGTCCTCAGGAACTGACAAAATGCCATTGCGATCGACGAGGCGCGTCTGTGGGTCACACACTGACACATCAAATACACAGGACACTGCAGCTACTTGCTGACGCTGTTGGTCAATAGCGCACTGACGTTTTGAATGATTTTAAAAACAAATTTACAATTATCTTGACTTTGTTAAAACTATAAATGCAGTTATGCATTGTACCATATCAGATGATTTTGACCTTTGACCTGTTTTGCATATTTATCAGATTTGGATAGCAAGTTTATCAGATTGCTTTATTGCATCGATATTCTGTGTGTTGTTCTTTACACTTGTTAACTTTTACAAGCAATATTTATACGTAGTTTACACATGTTACTTGTAGAAACCACACGTGGAACAAAAAGGTCAAGGTCACTGAGTTAGCCTGCTCAATCAGGCGTGACCGACGACATTTGTCATTTACACGAAAATTAGAGTGCTTCAAAACTTGACATTTGATTCATTTCTGTTGTTTCCTTTAAATTACCTCCCTTTAAAGGAAACAATACGCATGTGACCTATATAATTTAAAATCCCCATCAGCCAAGGAGTCTGTACACAACTTTTCAGCTCTCTGAACCTTTTGGAACTTGAGAAGAAGATGCACATAAGTTTTTAAGGTTCTGACCCCTGTGACCCCATTTTGGGTCATTGGGTCACCAAATGCCACCAAATTTACAATTTAGAATTCCCATTAGCCAAGGAGTCTACACACAACTTTTCATCTCACTAGACCATTTGGAACTTGAAGATGAAAATAGGTTTCTTGGGTTGTGACCCCTGTGATCCCATTTCAGGTCACGGGGTCATGAAATCTACAATTTAGAATACCCATTGGCCAAGGAGACTACACACAACTTTTCAGCTCTCTGGAGTCATTGGTTCTGGAGAAGAAGTCGAAAAAGCAAAAACTTTAGCGCTGAGGTCACAATGGAGTGTGTCCAATTTATCGATGAGTAAGTCGTATTGAGTGACTTTTAAATCGGTGAGTAATTTTAATTGGTCAAGCTCACGGATAACTTATATCATCAAGAACAGTCGCGCTATCATTGTAACGATTTTCATTAGATCAAATTTACGAAGTCTACAGATTGCTTGTGGTGTGACACGACATGCTTACACTACATCCAAGTAGAGACTCAAGAAACTGGATCTCAACTCTATAGATTACATTGAAATCCAAGAGGATAGTACCTCAATCTTTACCTCTTACCAACAGAAGAATCAAACACACTACATGGATTCGTTTTTTGCTTCATTCGTGTAGTTAAATATTTCTCGGAAAACTCTTATCATATTAATCTACTAGAAACTTAAATTTCAAAAGTCGTTTGGGGATACTGATATCAAATTGAAAATGTATTACATCTAAGAGCATGAGCTACCAGGTGAACATTGATGATGTTGACAAGTGGATTCAGTAAAGTATCACAGACCCCTAAAATTAATGACATACAAACTATGATTGCCCCTGCAGATACTGAAATGGATTTATTGGCATATGTCCTTACGTCCAGTTTATTGTTTTATCATTGGGCATGACACAGACACAAATACTCAATTCAGTGTCATCTGTGCTGGTTGCATTAAGTTGTATTTCTATTGAAAAAGTAAATGCAATTGAATACATTTCATCAACCAATGTTACACTTGTTGTTAGAGAAGACTATTATTCCCTTGACCATTATGACAACTTTAATAGTCTGAATATTCGTGACCACTTTGAGTAAGAAATAAATAGACCTTGAATTCCCCTCAAACAGTTGATACATGTCGGATGAATATCTTACATTTTTAAACCGAGACCTACATAAAATAATAATCTGTAATAACATAAGGCACCTGTTAATGACAGCCATGACACTTGAAGTATGACCTCAGGTAGAAATGGATAAGCTTGACATTGACTATGATCATTGACTAATCACAATTGACATTTATCTCAATACTGGTCAACTGAAAAAAGACTGCTATTTAACATTTTGTGTTCATGTTGGAAGAAAATATGAATTAAGCTGAAGAACAAACAAAATGATTACTATAGATTGTTGCTGTTGGCTATGGACATTATAAGATGTGATTTCATGTTAGGTATCTATTTTGGGCTCTTTGTCATTATCTTAATTCTAAACCCTAATGTGCAATGTGAAAACTCTCTCTCTCTCTCGTCTCTATCATAAACACAACTGAACCTGACCATGTCGTGATTCAAAAAGCCAACTAAACTAAACTTCATTTGTTAATGTTTTTGATAAACACTTTATTTAAAATATCGATGTTTCAGAATGTACTAAATTTAGGGAAATAGGAAACTTCAATAAGGTTATTTTGGTTTTTAGAACATCCTACAATTACAATGCGTCAATGAAGTAGAATAAGGTACATGTACATTATGCCGAGAATATAACACGACTTTAATTCTGAGGTCAGCCATCACATCAGTCCCTGCTTATCATCCCAACTGTGAGTCCTAAAGCTTATCAATATATGGAGGCATTCAAGATAGTCTCTTCAATCATAGACAGCTTACATTACATTGATGACATTTAACTACAGTCTTGAACCTTCCGGAAACCATGTTTATCTGCTATTGTTGCATTTCCATAAAAATGATTGAGGGTTTTATTCGTGTATTGTCATACTGTTATAATGTACAAGCATTTTATGCTCATTCATGTTACTAAGTAGAACCAATTACATTTAATATGCATTCCACTCTTCTTTATATTAACCGATATATGTATCATATGCATGGTGTTTGCAGAAACTATAGAATGGCTCTGAGAACAGCTACACAATTTTCCGACTATGATTTCCTCACTCCTTAAGTAATTTCGACAACTTATGTCCAAAACCTTTTGGATTGTTAACAGATCTGTAAATATAATTTTGCTGTGACATATCCTTGAGAATATCACGATGTATCATCATTC
This sequence comes from Gibbula magus, assembly GCA_936450465.1. Taxonomy (NCBI): domain Eukaryota; kingdom Metazoa; phylum Mollusca; class Gastropoda; order Trochida; family Trochidae; genus Gibbula; species Gibbula magus. Next base: position 2,908,532 of record OW388293.1, on the reverse strand, counting down.
CTCATGGTGTATTGTGTTCTTTGTAAGTAGCAAATCAAACATGAGCATTCCCTTTGCATGATAGGTTTGAATAAAGCCTTCAATACATCGCAGGTAGAAGCCGTTAATGTCAACCACAACTAATGTTAATACTCATTTCAATGTAATAACAAAGGCATATATCTGCTGGAAACTCTTTGTTATTGTTTTATGTTCTGATATCATTTTGTTACTAGTATGACACATGCAAAAAGCTAATCAATAAATGTTTATTGTAATTAGCGTCAAATAGAAGCAAGCATGAAGTTTAAAAATCCAGTGTTCTTCTTGTGTCATTTGTAATGATTTTATAGTTGTTGAAATTTAATTAAACCCAAATGAAATAAAGCTAACTTAAAGAACCTTAGAACATAGTATTGTGGCAAAGAAAACGAAATCAAATGACAAAATGTATCCATATCATATATTTTTCCAAAGAAGTACCATACAATGTACATACTTTTAAAATATAGATATTAGCTCTGTATCTTAAAGCTATAAATTATACATAATATAAGGTTGGTAAATTGAGTGAATATAAGTATAAGTTTAACAACTGTGAACTTCGGGAGGATCGGAGGATCGACAAGTTACTTTTACATGGACTGTCATAATCTCGGCACTATTCTGTATTTTGATTAATATGCATTGATTTCAGTCTAGAAAGGTTGTACCCGAATTCGATATGTATCATGTGTCCGAGTTGAATATCAAACTCCAGCTTCGTTTGATAATTGAGATCATGCTCAATATCACACTGGAAGATCTCGTTTGATATATTACTCAGACATATGTCAAACTCGTGGACAACTGTTAACTTTAATATCAATACGAGGTGAGCTACCTTTGAACAGATTTGCCTGATGAAACGAGTTTGAGTATAATAATTGTTTTGGTGTCCCTGGTCACTTCAGCTGAATTAATTAATTAATAGTATACATTCATATTCATATTTTCAGACATTATCTTTAAATAGAGTGTTGACATGCATTTACGTCAACGTATGAGTTTATATGTATATGGGTTATTACTTTATTGTATCGTATTTACATAGTGTAAGGAAGAACGGATCTTAAATTTGTTTTGATCGATACAGAAATAACCTCGGTAGCTCACGGGACTCAAAATTTTCGTCAACTATCGTCATGTTCAATTTACTTTTACATTGAAGAAATAATAAACAACAAATCAATGTGACAAGTGGCACATGTAATTCACAACTCATCTATGTACCGTTGTGCTCAAATTTGGCAGTCAAAGTCAGATTATTTCTGTATATCGAATAAATAAATCTAAGGTAAACATGGAAGAGATATTTCAAAGTGTTGTTTCTGTCGGATTTTCAATTTTACTTTATATTAATTAAAATCTAATTTTTTCTTAGAATAGTCTGTACTAATTAGCATCAAATCTGAATCGAATCAAAGAACAGATAAACAAATTATTGGATGAACGATTTTTTCTTTATAAATAAAATTATTAGATCTGGTCAAAGTAAATACATATTTTAGATACTGCACACTCGAAACGGGTTCTCATTAAATGATAGACCGTGGTTCCAACCCATGTCTTTCGTAAATAAAGCACCTTAAAAAAGCAATAATTACCTCCGTCTCTCGATGGAAAATGCTAAATTGGGACTTAATGTTGCACAATTAGAATACTTGATTAGAAGAGAGTGGTTTCAAATTCAACTATCCTAGTTTTATAGGAATGATCATGAAGCTGGGCGCGCTGCCTTAGAGGAGTGCCAGTGTACAGTACATGTGAAGCAGTCGGCAGCTTCTCCATCAACTACAGCGTGGTAATCATACTGGCGGTTTATTCTTTAAATTACCAGCACTTTATGTATTCACATCGAACCTTTTTGGAGCCACAGGGACACTTACCGTAACCAGTTCCATTACATGATGGAACTTAAAGAGCGTGAACGTCTTTTGGACAAAAAGATTAAATGCCATGAAATTGGCTGACTTATTGATTGCACATGTACAATTTAAAAGTATATGGTATCATCTTACGACATAAATCCGTTTTGTTATATCTTGTACTTGTATTTTCTCAGCATGCACAGCCAAAAATACATATTTCAGTTTTCCCGGGAAAATAAATGTTTAATAAAGGAATGTAGTGCTTTCAAATTATGGAAAACCATTAATGGGAAGCATAATCCTTAATGTCCTGTGTGTCTCATTCTGTTTAGTTGTGAATACAGAGACGGCTTTTACATTAACATCGATCTAATGAACTACAGCTTTCTTCTGATGTAAGATTGTTCAAACCAGCCCTAATATGCACTTCTTTTCAGTGTTGAAGTTCGATTACAGACATATACACCCTAACAATAATAGGTCCACAATGTTGAACATATCCCATTACGTTCATTAAAGGCAAACAATGAAATTTCTTACGTCAAAAGCATCAAACTGTGTTTTCGGGATTATTGATTTAAAGTGTGTATTTCAAATGAGAATTGAAGTAATAAAGTATGTTATCACTATTTATATTTCATTTCTAATCCCTTTTTAACTTTACTGATTATGACTGATAAGATTCAAATATTCCCAATATCTTCCTAGCATACCGTATATATTGAAATTAAAAATCTATTGTTTTTCAAGTTCTCAATGATTTACTTCAAGGTATATAAAGAGAACATTAGTAAGAGTTTCAGGCCAATAGTATCTGTCGGTGGAACCTAAATCATTCAGATAAACCTGTCAGACTGATGTGTAATTTGTTTGCTTGACTCACATTCGCATTTAGATAGCTAGCCGCCCGTTACTGTTGTGCAATTACTGTCAATGACTCATTTTACAATCGAATATTTCTAGGACACTGTAGATCAAAGAAATCATTTTCATACATAATCCAGTGATGTTTTACAACTGAAGTGAAAATCTGTCAATGATTAACACCATTGCAGAAGCTAATAGTTTAACAGTTTCCATAAGAAACGAAATCAGCCAGATAAAGCTGTCAGACTAATGTGACAGTTGTTCATACTTGACTGATAGTTTCCTTTACCCAATTACTGTTGTCTCAGCACCATTAGAGACTGGTTTTCCATCATGGTGGGATCTACCAGTTCATTTTATGTCTACAGGACATTGTCTGTGGAAGACCTACTGTTATTATCTGGGTTATTAGGTCATCAGGGTGAAATTCGTGAAGACCTTGTTCTTACTATGATTACGTCTTATCAACGCTTTCTGAAGCTATATTTATGAATCTTTGACAGCTTGTAACACATCTTAGAAGTGGAAGGAGGCCGATTTGGAATTTTGAACTTCTTGCGTTAATTATCTGTTCTTGAACTAGAAACATTTCGACAACTAAGAGAACTTCACAATATTTGTTTAAATTGTAGGCGTAAGACATTCCCCTTAAGTGATATCGTACATTTTCGGCTGCTTAAAAAAAGGAAAATTTGGTGATGTTATGTGATTTTCTAAAATGTATGATCGATGTGATACGTAGCTTATTTTAATTCAGATATATTGATTACTTGATAAAGAATAACATCCAAACAAGGTATCGAAACTCAAAATAGAAGTGTCAATTATAACTTAGTATTGACACTTCAAGTTTGCTAAATGTTTGTAGTATTATTTACGTTAAAATCTACAATTCATGGCAAAATCGTAAATGTATCTTTCATCTATCCTTTGAAGACATCTCGATATGCTTTTGGTACAGGCAAATAATAAAAGACAGACAGACAGAAGCTTTATTCAATATTTCAGGCCAGATGACCTATAGTACAGTTATGGTTTATGGTTGAAATTGTACAGTCACGTGGACAATATATAAATAACATAATGTATTATTTACGTCTCATTTCAAAAATCTTTTTTAGCAACATTGACACAGATAAAATTATATTGATATTGCTTGAGTTTAACAAATTGTTCATTAATTGTTCATCTTTATGCACAGTTGAAATCATAGGAAGGTATCTGTTTCTAAGAGGCTGGTACTGATTACAAACAAGAAATACATGAAATTCATTTTCAACACAGCCTTCATTACAATAGTAACTTAAACTCTTATTTTTATCTTGTACATTTTTCCTTCTGAGAAAATTCACATTAAAATCATGTAATGATATACGCATTTTACAAAAGGCTCTTCTTAATGTTCTATCCTGTAATTCAGTTACATATTTTTCAGGAACAAGTAATGATTTAATGCTTGAATAGTGACATAGAAATCCTGAAGATGATATATAACAATGCCAGTTTTGTGAAAATATATCATGCAATCTCTGCTTAAGGATAAAAGTAAATAATTTATCATTACCAATATCTTGGTATATCCAAGCAATGGAAAAACCAGACATAAAAAGAATATTTCTTATATCTGAAACCCAAGAGTGTTTACCTCTTTCATCTAATCTTTTTAACATATTATAACATTGGAGCGGTAGTCTGTTTGAATTCATGCGTAGTAACTTTATCCAATATTTGACAGCTCGTACCTGTGATGAAACAAATAAACTTTCACGACCAGTTTCTCCTAAAATAGCCTTGTTCGATGCATATTTACCAATTCCTAAGAAATGTTTAAAATATAAGGCATGAATTTTTTCAATGGACTCATTATATTTAACTCCCCATATTTCAGAACCATATAAAAAAATTGGTGCAATTTTCCTGTCAAATACATTCAAAACAACTGCAAAAGATATAAACTTGTTTTCTTTAAATACATTATATACAGGAATCAGAGCTTTTGATGCCTGCAAAGCAAGCTGTTTACAGGCTGGCGTCCAAGATAATCTTGAAGATACCATCAATCCTAAATATTTGTAGTATGACACTATATTTACCTCCTTATTACAATATGTCCATTTTTCAAATTTATTGACTATGCCACCATTTCTGAAAACAATAACGCCTGTCTTTCTCAGATTTACTTCAAGGCCCCATTTCTCACAATATGATTGAAGAACATTTAACTGTTTCTGCAGGCCACTAACAGAAAATGACAATAAGGCAATATCATCTGCAAAAAGTAAAAGCATTATATCGACAATATCTTGTGAAACAAATACTCCATAATCACATTCATTATACATTTCAGTTACAAGTTGATTTATGAAAAATATAAATAGAACAGGGCTGAGAACACATTCCTGTCTTACACCAGTTGAAGTGTTGAAACATTCTGTAACTCCATGTTCTGTCCTGATACATGCCCTAATTGATGAGTACATACTCTGAAGAACTTTTGATAATTTACCAGTCATTCCTTTTGTTATTAATAAATATATCATCTTTTTCCTATCAACATAATCAAAAGCCTTTTTGAAATCAATAAAGGCACAATAAAAGCGACCTTTTGGTTTACATAAATATTTGGTACACAAAGCTTGAAGGATAAATATGTTGTCTGATGGTGAATAAGTAGGTCTAAATCCAGCTTGGGATTCTGATAACAAATCATTTACATCAAGCCAAGTTCGAATACGTTTCTCAATTACAGCAGAAAACAGTTTGCCAGTCACGTTTAAGAGGGATATACCATGATAATTATTTGGATCGGATATGTTTCCAGATTATATAAAGAGATTATCATTCCTATGTTCCATGAATCTGGAAATACACCAGTATCTAAAATTTTGTTAAACAACTGTCTAAGATAAGGATTTATAAAAGTTGTAACATATTTAAGATATTCAGGAGGAATACCATCCTCACCCGCTGCTTTGCCTCCTTTTAAATCATGTAATGCTTGTTTGATTTCATTTTCAGTTATTTCCCCTGACAGTAAATGATCAGTAAAAGGCGTATCATCACAATGTTGACATGAATGAGAATCTAAAAACTCATGAACAGTTTTATCGAATTCATTTCATTCAATAAAAGAGTTGAATTTCATGACAAAATGAGGTACATGCGTATGGATACAGATCGCAGATTGGTGCCAATATATCAGCCTGTAAGTAATGCAAATTCAACTTGACAGTGTTTGTTTAACTTATTCTTTGAAAGCATTTTGATAATAGTTGAGAGAACCTATCACTGATCAGCAACTGATTGCAACCAGACTTTTATCATTAGTAAAATTTGATTTTAGATAAACAGGTCTTCATAATGAATAAAAAGTATTAAATCAAACGTTTAAGAACAAAGACAAAGTAGAAACTCTGAAACAAAGAAATACCAGCAGGCCTGTATAATCCCACGAGATCACAATACAACTGTAAAGTTCAATTGAAATCTACAGATTGCTTGTTGCATGCCACACCTGCCACACAAGAGGAGAAGTAGGGGTCAAGTAGAGCTGCGAGTAGCTCTAATTCAATTCCATAGATTACATTTGAATCCAAGAGAAAACTTTTGCAATCCTAACAGCCGGACAGAGAAACGGACATCATATCTACCACAGTGCCGAGTATTTTACAAGAAAATATGTATCTTTAAAACTATTAACATTTTCAGGAAACTCTTTTAAATAAATATAAGTAAATCTTCAATGTCAACGATCTTGCAGTATATTCATATTCGTAACTAAATTACTCTGAGGAGCATGGCCTTACATCCATGATATGTATAAGAATATTCCGTAAACGTCCCTTATCCAAGTTACACCTATGTATATCTATGTCCATTATTTGTGGTTTAAACATATGTTCATTTCACTAACTGAAATCTGGATTGGCGAATGTTGAATGTTATGCTGTGGCACGTTTCTGCATATTGTGTTTTCTGAAAGTTGCTATTTATTATCAAAGTTTATGCAATACAATGCTACGTTAAGGATGTTCGCTCCTCAAATTTATAGTATTAAACTTTTTTTCTAAATTATATTTTTTAAAAGATCATAGTATGTGATTGAAAAATCAGCATTAAATATAGGGGGTGATGTGGGTTTTTTCGAGATATAACGCCTGTAAGATACTGGGGTGAAGTACAATTTTAACATGGGAGAAATGGGAAAAAAACTGCTAAAATCTTTAAAATACTACATTTCTAGCATTAAACTTTTTTTCTTTTTTGATATGTTACAAAATTCATGTTCCCCTACCGAAATCGATTAAAATATATATATGGTAGTGTATGTTTTTTAAAGCTTTGACACAAAATGTACCTGAAAACCCCCCTTTTTAGTCAAAGTTAGGCCATTTATGCTGTTTAAGTACTTTTTAGAGATTCTAAAGTCACATTTTCTTTATTTCATTTGTTTTTTAAAAGAATGTAGATGATGTAGAATATCATGAAGTAAATAAAGATGAGAAAAAATCTTTACTTTATCATATTTCATTTTTGTTCAAGTTCAATAGGAAGGAGCGGACATCCCTAAATGGTAAAACAACTAATTACACAATCCGATAAGCCGACAATTTGACAGTTCAGATAGCATGATGGTTGACCATTTCATCATAGTGCCATATTTAAAACTCTTCTCTGACTGTCAGAGCACTTGAACTACCTTCAAGCGGCCATTTTAATGTGACCACATAAGACTGGCCACTCGATCGGAATTGGACTCGCATGGCTTAACCAAACCATGTACATTCGTTTTAGAACGCTTTTTATTGATTCAGGAGTATTATTTAGCCATTCTTAACACTTATTTATATTTTTGTGAGAGCACTTTATTTCAGAAAGAAAATCGTGCTACACAGCCTCCAATTTAACTCTCGTCCAGTACATAAGATAGCTGGATACAGAAACATTCACTAAAATGGAATAGGAACTAAAACTAAAGAACAAACGCATCGGATCAACTTCTCATTATGTTGATTGTTATCCATGAGTATAGAATACATGTTAGATGTAAAGTTTCATCAATTTGACAAAAAAGGTAGAAGACAACGCATATAGTGTAACCTCTACGTACCAGTTAAGAATAATATTTGTGGATAAACAACTTCTTTATTCAGAGAGCATAACGTTTCGATACAGATTCCTGTATCCTTTTCAAATTAAATCAAACGTTATATTAGTTATTCGAACAATGAGAAAGTAATCCGCTGTTAACTTTAGCTTTTGTCCTGCAGGTTGTCACTGCGCATGAAACTGTATATGTTTCCAAGAACTAATAATATCCTAATGAACATTTTCATGCATCATAGGAGACGATAACTGCATTGTACTGTTTGATTTCATGTGTGGATATCGAGGACTGTTTCCGTACGGTCCATTATTTGTATGGTACAAAAGTAGCAAGATCTTTGAAATAATAGAACATAATATCTCATTTGTCAGTATCGCTCAGGTGCTTTCTTGTCATGTTACTATCGATTGGGAGTAAACAGTATAAGAAAGAAGTGATCAGGGTACAGTAATAACCATTGTCCGTGCAGTTCGGTCTCTGACTCTTTCAAGATTATATTCATAGAGATCAAATTACTCATTGTACACATATTACTGTGGCAAAAGAGAATAACTTCATCAATCTGAGAAAAGAATGTTCGAGCTTAGTTTCCTGCGATTTTCCTCCTGGTATTTTATTTATATATGAGTGTGTGTTGACACATATGTCCTGCCATGTAATGATAATTTCTTTGGAATCTCCCGAACTGAAATGAATTATTTATCGTCACATCATAATACATCAATGAGTAGACCAATCGAAATATCTATTGGATGAAAATATAACAAATACATATTAAAACTTTAACACGTTTTAAGAGAAGTTTATTAACGACCGAATTCAGTTTTGTTCAGCAAAGGCTAAGGTGAATGATAACGTTATTGTGTATGATTCAATATAAAGGATTATTACGTGTTAATATCAGTTTGTTTCTCAATGATATATGTTCCTATTGGAGTTTGTTTCAGATGATTAGCATTATGGAAAGCTAGAGAGAAGGCGGTTGGAATACCTCTAGTCTAGTTACAGGAGAACAGCTCTTGAACTGTAGATTAGAAGGATGGCAGTGTAAACTACACGTGGCATATAGACACCAGTTTCTCCATCAACTATGGCGTCGTAGCCATTTTGGCATTTTTCTTTCAATTACAAGCGTGTTACCAAATGATTTCTTACCTCTTTGGAGCCAAAGGGGCATTTAGCTAATTCAGTTCCATTACTTGGAAACAAATTTGAAATCTTTTTCACATAAATTCGAGTACTTATAGAATGCACTTTTCGAGGTTTAATGAATACGATATTTTCCTTTATCAGAGTCAGCCGCAAAAAATATCTCCAATTTATTAGGTTTTCAAGACGTATGTCTGGAAGACCTATTGTTATTATCCTGATTTTCTTTCATTATTATTTGTACTGATTTTTTTACGGAAAATGCTGAAGTAACGGTTGGTCCGATTTGCATGACAGTTCTCTCGAGAATAACGAGGGCGATTTTGGATTTTCGACTTCTTTCTTGAGTTATCTCCCCTACCTCACCAAAATGTGTGCAAAAACATCCCCCATCGATTAGGCTTATAGCGGTTTTCGGCGTCATAATAGATTTATTTGCTATTTTCGCACTGAACTTTCACGATGTTTAAATTATGTGTCTTTGAAAATGTACTCCTCCCTCAATTTTATGAGAACGAAATGTTTGATAGTTTATTATTAAAATAAATGAATTGTTAAGAGCGCTCTTTTGGCCGAATTTTGAATTTCGTCCTGAAATTTTCGTAATCTGCCCTGGAACATTGTCCTTTTTAAAAAGTTCGAATTTCGGCTTCATGTTCAAAGGGACGTTACTCTGTCATTGATAAAGTAATGTCAAAGTAACTTACTGGAATCTGATAGAGATACATTACCGAACATTTCTGTTTAAGATCTTAAATTGTAAACGTTGATAGTTTAATCACAATTTTCTTTGAAGAATTGTCGATCGTAAACCACTGAAGATATCAACATGTTCAATAGCTCGATTTAAAGCAGAGATATCATTTTATATATGATAACAACTTATAACATTTCATAGTGTACATGTGACAAGTTATAAAAGATTGTTATTTTTCGAAAGTCGCCATTTTCAGCAAACTTCAAAGGATCATGATTGATGAACTGATTGCGCTCATGAAATTGTATTGACACCTACGTATCAACGATTTCAAGATCTACAACTATTATGTTTACCTCTTTCATCTAAAAGTTGATAGTTATGCTTCAAACATATCAATCGTCGTATAGGGTTCCAAACGTAAGCATTTTTAGGATTTTTTTTAATATTCAGAAGAACGTAATGCATTGATTATGTATGCAATCTTCATGATGATTACATCTACTTAAAAGGATATTAAAGCACAACATTTTTATATGACACCTTAGTATGAAAATATTAACAATTTTGTCTTAATCATGAGGAAGATCATGTAGGGGGTTCATTATTATGCAATTTCTCAATTTTCAGAGGGGTACTTTCTTTGGAGATTTTTTTAAAAAGAAACTACTAAAGATAAAGACATGTTTGATAGCTCCTATTAAAGCAGAGAAACTGATGAAAAACCGAGAGTCCAACAAGGAGTTCATGCAAGGTCGAACAGAAGTCTTGAAGACCTAAGTATTGACAAGTCAATCCTAGTTGTAAGTTGTTTTCGTTTTTGTGGTTAATGTGAATATCGCAAGGGAATTTCTCTTGATTAGGCTCGTTACTTCAAATTCTTTTTTTTCCCGCCAAAATATCTTGTCAAGACTAAAAATATATTATTACTTCATCTTCGGAAATCACGGACATAATACATCTGTGTTATTTTATATTCTTAAATATAATTGTCATGAAGAGAGATGGTTGAGTGAAAATTTTATATCAGGTTTTTATTGATGTCATAGTTGCAGTCACTTAATGTACATTCCTAGGCTGATGACGACACCCTTTAAGTGGATCAATACATAAAATGATAGGCCGAAAACCTTCTGTTCAGCACTAATCCATACATTCGTTTTCAAATCGTATTGCTTCTACAGTAGTTAGAGGTTATAACATGTTATGTTGCATGCCATAAACCCCATATATCAGCCCGAGACCCCAATATGATATGTTTAAAGTTTTTTTTAAATAATATATCGTAAGTACATAGACAAATTAAGACATCTTTATTATTGAAATATTAAAAATATAATGTTTTCATACGAAAGTGTACTATTAGGAGCCAACAAGACGAATGAACCCTCCAATATATAAGTTTGTGAGCCGTGCCTCTTATGCCATTTCCCAATTCATATTATATTTAATTATGTTCATGAGTAAAACATTAACATTTTAACAACATCCATGTTTGGAGACGACTGTGAAGTCAACCACTCTGACACTGTTTCGCTTGTGACATTACCCTGTGTTACCGTATATGTAAGGTCACCCGGACTGATATTGATATGGATTTACGGCACGGGCTGATATTGATATGGATTTACGGCACGGGCTAATATTGATATGGATTTACGGCACGGACTGATATTGATATGGATTTACGGCACGGACTGATATTGATATGGATTTACGGCACGGACTGATATTGATATGGTTTTATGGCATGGACTGATATTGATATGGATTTACGGCACGGACTGATATTGATATGGATTTACGGCACGGACTGATATTGATATGGATTTACGGCACGGGCTGATATTGCTCATACGGATTTTTGGACTAGGTTACTTTATGATTTCAGTTTCCTAACCTCTTGCACATACAAAACAAAACATCCAATATCAATGTAAGGTATATGATGCAATCCATTACTACCAATATGGTTGAACTTATTCGAGTTAGTATTTTCTATACGAGCACATGTTTTTGTGCTAAGGAACATTTGAATTTTTGGACTGGATCGAGGTCGTTCTATTATGAATAGCACAATTCTCTATTACTTCATTCGTCATGACAGATTTGACCTCTGAACCAATCTCTGGCAGACTAACCAGCTAGGTTACAGTACAAGAATACCATTGTAATCCTAATATACCCTTGTACGAATTATCACATTAGAAGATCTAATTCTATGGAAGTTTACATATAATTAGGTGACTCTGTCGCCTCGATAGAAGACTGTTAGAGTCATACAGCAACAGTAACTTTATAAGTGATTGATATTTCATGTATAACTTTAGTAATCGTTATGTTCAGTCATGTGAATAAGTGGTCTTGTCTTATTTAATAACCAAATACTTTTCTGTAGGTCGGTAATATATTTGCTGTGTTTTGTTTCCAAGTTATAGTATCTGTATCTAACACATATAGATTTAATACAGTTAGGAAAATGTCTGGAATATATCTTTAAATATTCGAAGTTTGTTTTGGTACCTATGTATACCTGTAAACATGCCATCATTTCAACAATCGTATTTGTAACTCCATAATAATCCATTTTTGATGAAGATAGATACATAACACGTGTGTAATACTTCTGTAAAGTCTTATTTAAGCTGCCCAGCAATAATTTAGTGGGTGTATTTGGAATTCCCCAGTGTCGAAAGTTCACGAAACCCAAAGCTACATTTTACTTTTAATCTAATTATCATGATTTTACTTTTGGAGTGTTCATCGACCAGATGGAAGTTTATTTAATGAATTCGTCAACCAGAACATATCCGACGACTAGTAATGGCTACGTGGACAAGTGATTTTTCGAATTGACAATTAAAAAAAATATTTAAATAAAAGTAAACAAAATCAAAACAAAAAACCTATTGATGCATTTTGCTTAAATTTGGATTCACACATGTTAAGTTTGTATTTATTGTTATGTGGTTTTTCGTTTGAACTCAAATAAAAGTACATCTGTTAACATAAAGAATTCTTTGAGAGTAAGGGTTTCATATCAGATTAGCATTACATGTACCATTTCTCCAAGACATGCATATACACATAACATAATTGCAGTTGATTATATGCCCGTTGGATATCCGTGATACAAAAGGCAGACATATTCCCTAAAATTGGTAAAAATGATGTGTTATTGTATTCATAAAATGAGGTTGCAGATGACCCTGCCGAATGCCACTCTTCTCAAAATATGTACTTTTATGGCAGTTGTACATGTATATTGAGTATCATTATTTTTTTAAAATGCATCCATTATTGAAAGTGTCGATAAATGTATTAAAGGCGCAATAGCACGTTTTTTTTTCGGTGAAATAAATCGATGAAATGTATTTGAATAATAATGTCACCAAAAGAATAAACAGCCTTCTCTTTTCGGAAAATCAAGTTAGAAAATGAGTGTTCATGGTTCGGTAAAGCCATCCGAATCGTTTTGTCATTCGAAATAATAAAATGTGTTCTCAATAAAATGGCCACCATGCAATTTTAGCTTTGAACACAACACTGATTTTACCACTACGAAAAATTGGTTTGCGTAATAAGATGTTTTACCCTCTTAAGTAAATATAAATGATATAACCTATTATTATAAATCGGAAATTTGAAAAAAAATAAAATTAGCAAAAAAAAAAACGTTCTACTGTCCCTTTCAATTATTCATTGATTATTAGTGGAATACCGATCACAAAGCATCTATTTCAAACTGAAAAAAACCCAAAAAGCTTGAGATAAAAACTCCCAGGAACCCTTGGAATTTGAGGAATATTTAATCTTCAGACATACTTATTTACAATGCTAGTGTGTACATATGAAAATGCTTTCAACAAGTTGTCTATATAATGCTTATATCATTGGGATACAAAAGTTAGGAAAATACGTCAGGAGGCAAGTCATATCATTGTTATCAAATTTGAAGCTTGTCAATTATTTGTATAGTTTTTCTATTGAGGACGCCAGTCAATATAGAAAAATATTTATGAACATGATTGCTATATGAATATTTACATTTGATACTATTTAAACATGAGAACCACATTGTGGTACATTTATACTGGTGTTCTATTAAATTAACAGAAGTAATTGCGTAAGCTATCTAATAGAGAAAGTCAGAACAGCTGTCCCAGAAGTCTGACAGGTGTATCTAGCCGATTTAGTTGGCTTTTAGGGGATAATTGACATTAAGCTTCACCCGTACATGTATTCTCCTCTATCCATTAATGTAAATCTTGACTGAATGTTTTTAAAGAAAATATTGGAAATATAATTTAGAAAGTTTGGTCACCGATATTTACAATGATAACTAAGGTTTCCATTAGTCAAGTTCAACTGAACTGCTTTCGACTGCAATATTGGAAACAGATTCACTTACAAGGCCATCAGAACTACACATAGAGTGGAAAAAAGACATCCTTTAACCTTATAACACACACTTTTGTATTGTATAAATGTAATCAAGATTACATACGTGTAAGCTTTTTGTTCTGTTGTTATAAATACATTTAACATTCACATAATATGTAAAAACAGTTCCTTCACTTAAACGTTCACGTAATGTTCGGTATTTTCTGGGAAAATATCAAGTGATCAAAAGTGTAGACAACGATATTACAAATAAGGTACTTTCGCAATATATCGTGTTAAGGGAGGGCACGTGATCCTGGTTTAGTTTTATTCACAGTCGGCGAGTGGTAACTGAAGAATCGTAGAACAATAAAGTAAACTTCCTAAATGGTTTGTGAAGGCTCATGATGTGACAAGACTTGTTATTAGTCAATGGGGGATGTGATAGCCAACGTACATTACGTTAGTAGTCATGTCGCAGCGACGGAAATTCTTTGACATAGAACAATTCAACATCTGGGACATTTCCGACTGAGTCGACCTGAACAACACACGATCTCCGGTACGGAGAGTTCTTGATGAAATATAATATACTTGGACAAGATTGCAAAAATATGCCGGAGCTGTACTTTGGATACACTGTGTGTGTAAGATTGCGAACTAATAAGTCCTCGAATTACATTGCATTTCAACATTACATTTGTTTAAAGCTCATTGAAATAGCATATTTGTTTAGCAGTAATTATATAGCCTATGATTCATCACAGAATTACATAACAATTCTTATTGTCTTTCAAAAGACACTAGTCCTTTATAAAACCACTCCCTTCCCACAGTTGTTACTCATTCTTACGTGGGTAGACACTACTTGAGAGAGTGTCATAAACAAGCTAAGAAAAACAATTCAGTCAAAAGGTCAACCCAGACAGATCTAAAGAACTCAATTACCGATCCACTTACAGTTTGCCTGAACTGAGGGAAATGACCTGGGGTTATGTTTCATTCTAAACGTCTCCAGATTGCTGGGACAGTTCCGGGACTAATAGAGGAAAGACCATTGAAACCACATCTATTCAATTATTTATCTCCCTCTCATATATCAAAGCTTTCAGGATAGATACAAGATGCTTGTTATCTTGGAGATGCATAATATTATATATTCAATATCTGATACATTTACATGATAATGCAAAGTAAGAAAATGGTACAGTTCATAATGATTTTCATACATAATAAAGTGGCAAAAAGGCTTTGGAGTTTCTCTGCACTTTTTGATAAACGTTCATGTATAATTGAGTATGTCGAAACATATGTTGAACAAGTTAATGTCCAATGAATATCCCTGCTATCATTAACTACTTGGCATTATCTGTCACATAATAGTAATGTCAATGATAAGAATCACACAAATACACGTTTGAGATTTTTATCGCCATTATCACAAGGAGATTCAGTACCCAGTATTCAGATCAGACCGAAAATCGTTTCCCGAACTCAACTTGAAACTATATGTCTTTAAATTTGTAATGTTACTTTTGTGATTTTGTTGTACTTTATGGGTTTCAACACACATATTTTTTGACATTTTGACCAAAAACTACCAATTATTCAGACTGTATTTCATTTCTTGAGCATAGCTTGAAAACTTAAAGTTTGCTTGGGGAATTTACCAATGTTGTGATTTAGAAATGCGTGCCATTTACATAGCGAACAAATAACAATATTATATTTGGGATAACACTACCTTCTACATTAAAAATTCTTGTACTTTTCAAAGCCGAGTCACATGCGGATTCGAATCCACATCCTCAGAATAATTAGGGAAACTATCGCAACATTGACTCTACCAACAGCTTACCACACGACCATTGCGCCTCGATAAAAAACTGGCTAAATGCATTAGAAATACTTGCCATTTAGATAGTGAACAAATATAACAAGGATATATTTGGGATAACACTACCTTCCATTCGAACCAATACCCTCAGAGTAAGGCAACTATCGCCAGCATTGACTCTACCAAAAGCTTACGTCATGACAATTTCGCCTCGACAAAAAACGATGTCCAACAATCGATAGTTAAATTAATTTTGCTAATGAATGTAGTGTTATCCAAACTATAACCTTATTATAAATGTGGCACAGGACAAAATGTGGTTGAATCCGATTTCCTGATACTTCCGGATTTCCCCCAAAATTGCCGGATACCAAAGAATCCACAGCAAGCGGATTCCACCACTTTTTGTCCTGTGTGGTGATTATTGTTCCATTTAGGGTTTACAAATCCAGAATGTTCATTGTAAAGTATTGTTATTATTTATGTACATGATTGAATTACTATTTTCAAATTGATTAATGATATACATAGGCGTTCAACTAAAGATAGAGGTAGGCAAATGTGTCCCCCTAAGCATACCATATTGTAAAACATATTGGACTATAACATTAAAGGGACACTCCGTATCTTATAGTAGGAAGTTAGGTAAAAAGTTACCAAGGGTGTTATTTTGTCAAAAGTAATGACTGTTGTCGAAATTACCCTTTAAATGCCAATCTGTTCAGTATAGTAACACTATTAAGATGTTTAGTTGTGATTTGGATAAAAAAAAAAAGAAAATGTTCATCCGCTCGAGAGCCAATTGTTCAAAAGTAATTGTAATAGACAAAGAGACAGATAATGGTTGGTACTGTTCAATGGAACATATAACTAGTATATTTGTAAATTGGGCGCATGAACTCAACTTCTCATCGTCTAGTAAGCTGCTCGAGTTTCATTGATAATATTTGGCGTTTTGGGATACATATGCACGTCGAGTGAAAAACACATGGTGTCCCTTTAACAATTTAAGGACATAGTCATATAATGACAGAATTTATTCCTTTGTCCAGCAAGTTCAGTATTGACTGATGTGGTATAAACATGTAGAAATAAATGTGCAAACAATATATACATGGGTCCTGTTCATTGTCATTATAGAAACAATTCGTTCTCTGTACCTACTAGAAGTAAATCAGAGTGCAAGTGGCAATGAACTCATTCCTTTAACTACTTGTTCATGTCTGTTGTATTTCATATCCTTTTAATGAGAGCTTATCAGCTTTTGCTGAATTTTTGTTGTTTAAAAGCCACAGTAGACTTCCTGTGTGTAGGTCGCTAATAAAACAACGATAACTAACTGAAGGACTATATTCAATCTTTGGAATCCCCTTGGTGGTACTCAGTTCTATAAGTGAATTCTCTGTGTGTAACTCCACTTTGTACAAGCTAATGTCCCTTCTCTAGGGAGGTTGGATATCAGACAAGACTATGTCCTCTAACGACTGAAAGTATTGTTCTTGGATTGTAAAGATTGTAATCGATATCCGTGGTGAATATGTATGTACATGTATACCTGTTGGAAAAACAGAATTCAGGTTTCCATTAGTAATTTAGTTTTCATACACATATAATTTATTCTTATTTACATATTGGTGCATGAATTAATTACTTACAAACCATGTTAACAGATTGATGGTCTGTTTAGATCAATACACTGTCTTTTGTTTTCGATTATAAATAACGGCGATGTTTTTTATGTCTGCATAAATGATCCCGAGTAGATACATTAGTGGGACAATAGTTCTGTGAAGGATACGTAAGCATTTCTCAGGATTAGAGTGGAATATCATGTTGAAAGTGATTTTGTTTATGATGTTCACAGTCAATAAATATAACCATTGACGGAATTGTAGTGTAAATATATAGAACATCATACTTGTGCATTTGGATGGCTTGTATTGAATGAGAAGATGTCATGAAAACAGGGAAACAGTTTATTATATACCGTTCTTAAAAAAAAATTGCAAATTAGTAAACTAATAAAGTTGCATAAATTTATTGGGACGACATGCTGCACATTATTATTCAGGTTGTTGCTTGACCAGTTCAACAGAGGATTTGATATGTTAATAATATATTTTTTTCTCATTTAGCCGTCCAGTAGAGCTAGGTGAAGTGTGTTAACATAATTAAAACCATTTAATTACAAAGAATTGAATATTAGAAAACTAAAGTTTACCTTTTAATGTACCTAATACCGTATGGTCAGTCCTCAGGAAATGACAAAATGCCAGTGCGATCGACGAGGCGCGTCGTTAGGTCACACACTGACACATCAAATACACAGGACAATGCAGATACTTGCTAATGCTGTTGGTCAATAGCGCACTGACGTTTTGAATGATTTTAAAAACAAATCTACAATTATCTTGACTTTGTTAAAACTCATCCTCGATAATCCAGCGCTTTTTGTTCTAAATCTACACACAAGCGCTGGAAAACAGTAAGGGTATTTATCCCTAACCGAGTTACCTCCCTTTGGGTCCATGTTATCCAATCAGAAACGAAACGCAGACACTATCTGCGTAAACAACTCGACCAATCAAAACGCATCTTTTATCACTACCGTTGTTTATAGAAACAAACATGGCGGCCGACTCACTCGATTACGATCAAGTTTGTAACAAATTCAGCGTAGAAAACCTGACAGAAACTCAAAAGAAAGTTTTAAGAAGTCTGTACGAGAAGAAGGATGTATTCATGTCCATTAAAACGGGTGGAGGTAAATCCCTGTGCTACCAGGCGTTCCCAATCATCTGCGAAAGCCAAGATCCTGACACGAGAGTGCTTGTTATTTCACCCTTGATTTCGATAATGGAAGAACAAAGTCGATTTTTGACTTATTTGGGTTTCACTGCATCGTATATAGGAAAGAACAACGAGACACGATAAGCGTATAGCAGCTGGAGAGATGCAATTTGTGTTCACCTTGCCTGAAAATATGTTGGCAGTCGAACGTTGGAGGACCTGCTTGTCGTGAACGAAGCCCACACCGTTATCTTGTGGTTAGTAATTAATTAAAGCACAAGCCATATGGTCTACATTCTAACTCTCAATGCACACTGTGTTTATCACAACATTTACAATATGAAACTTGAAGTAAAAAAAATGATCACATTGTCAATGGAATTTCTAAATTATCACTGAACTATAATATGATCATCTTTCGATAAATGAGAATAAATAATAAACAGAGGAAAGTTTTAATGTTACAAATATTGTAGAGGACAGTCATAACAGTTAAGAGGTAAGACAAGGAATTTTCAATTTATTTCCTGAAACTTTTTATTGGAGATAAATTTATTGATCTTGATTACTGCATACTTTCACTTTGCAAAGGTACAAAATTTGCTGTACTGTAGATATGTTAAAAAAATAAATGTCGAAATGTTTAACCCGTTTATATATGTAAATTGTAATGCATATAATTAATATTTAACTGGTTAAATCAAAGGGATTCTCACCGATGTTTAACATCCCTTCCCTCTAGGCTTTAATATCTATTGATGAAAAATAATTTTTATATAAAATAAAATTACTATTATGATTATATTATGTATTTCTTCAGATTGCTTAACATGCATTTGCTTTTACAGGTCTGAATCTGGACAGGATGAACCCTTCAGGAAGTGGTTTGGAAGTATTGGTGAGGCGAGGTGTATGTTGAGCTGCCCTATTTTAGTCTTGACAGCAACAGCTAGTCGAAGTAAGCGCTTAAAATTGCACAAGAAGCTGTCCCTTGTGGAATGTGTGGACATAATAGATAGTCCTGATAGAACAAATGTCAAACTATTCTCAAAAGTTATTCGGCCAAACATGCCCCTAGAGGATGTGTTTCAATGGCTCTTGAATCTTGTCTTTGAAAAGAAAGATGTGTGTCCAAGGCATATTGTGTTCACCACCATAAGGATGTGTGGATCTTTGTTTAGCATGTTTCGAAGAGTTCTTCCCAGTGCATACCTAAAACATGTTCAAATGTTTCACTCGGTTACCCCAGACTCAATAAAGCAACTTGTGCGGGATGACATGAACAACATTCATGGAGAAATTAGAGTGTTATTGGCGTCTAGCGCAGCTGGCATGGGAGTCAACTACAAGGGAATTCATAACATTGTCCATTTTGGCCCTCCAAAAGACATGGACAGCTTCCTCCAACAGATGGGAAGAGCAGGACGAGATGGCGAACAGTCCTTTCAAGTGTTATTGTACAGTGGGCGACACACCGGCGTACTGAAGAAAGACAAAAAATGTAGTGAAATGTTAACATATGTCAAAAACAGACAATCTTGTCGAAGGGAAGTGATTCTGGAATGCTACCAAGCAACAAAATCAGCAATGAAAGCGCATCTTTGTTGCGACATTTGTTCAAAGTCATGTGCCTGTGGGGATTCAGACTGCACTTCGTTTGACCACCCATCCTTTCAAGTTCTTGGTGAAGATGACCAAAATGAGCCTGATCTAATACTGTGGGATACAGATATGTCTGACAGTTCTCAATCGTCAGATTAGTTCATGTGAATCCGTTCAATCTCACTGTCCGTCAGTAATTTATGACAATAGTAGGTGTCAATTCTCTGATACTTCATAGTCTTCAATGACAGTTCTACGAAATATTGACCTATCTGTGTTCAATTTCATAATTGATATCTTATCATGTCTTTACTTTGACGAGCAATGTGATAGATATGCAACTTCAATATTTGAAGAGATGTTTCAACATGTACATACTAATGTTGTTAACATCACTTGCTTGACGACATTAGTATCTATGTCAAAATGTCACCTCTACAAATAAAGAAGTTGCATATCCATAAATTCTCTAGTCATTCTTCAGTTTGTTTTTGCTGCATTATTAAGCTAAATTGAAATGGGCAATTGAACAGGAACTTTTATGTAAGAAGTTACTTATCAATTCATAAATCATAATTGATGTAAACAGGAAAGTCAGCTCAGTTTAAATTAAAAGACTGAAATGTGCATCATCTTCATTTATACTTGTCTGGTTATCACGTTATGTATCTTTATTACAATTCATCCTCAATTACTAAGAGTCTTTGTTCTTGTTAAGTTATCATATATGTGTCCCTGGGTTATCGATAATGGTACCAATAGCATTCATATGTTATATATCCTGTCTGAATCACTGCATATATAATTGAAGAAATCATACATTAAATCTTAATATCTTTGTGAAATGTGTTATTTTTAATCTCCCTTAAAGCGCAACTCCCGGATAAAATGGACCAAAATTCGTTTGACTAAACCAAGCTAAATTGTACACTAATGTGCATCTGTATGCATAGTATCTAGCTAAATATGATTTTTCGTTAGGTCATAAAATTTTTAAAACAATAGATTATTTTATTATTTGCGATTATAAAAAATAGCGTCATTTACTTGCCGCGATCGTTTTGTTCCGGTGATGTAACCGGATGTGACGTCAACTGGGGCAAACAAACGTGACGTAACAGCCACGTGACAATGTAAACAACACAGCGCTTCACTTCGGTGATCGCGTTTTGACGATTTTGGTCACAAATAAAGTTAAACTGAGAGTGAAATTCGAATATCTGCTGTATGAAAGTATAATGGCAACGAGGAATTAGCTAAATATTTGTTTTGGTACATAATTATGAGAAGAATTCATGATTCGAAGGACAAGTCAAATTCTGTAGCCTAGTGAAGCAGTCGCTGTCCTCTGTCGACACGGAATGATTTCGGTAAGTGGGTCTTTGATGTCTTTCTTCTAACGATGCATAATTTGTTAAGTGAATGGACATGTTCTTTCGAAAATATAAATATTACTTGAATTTTCAATCTGAGTCGAGGAAAACAACATTATCAGTCTGTCAAATCGTGGCTCTCGTCGAGTGTGTTTTGCAGATCCTATTTTCGATACGCGCTCACAATCTTCCAAAGTGATTTTTTAAAGAAATTTGTCTGGCCCACAGGGATGGCAGTATCCAAATTTTGATATCCATAGTAATTTTTACTAGCCTCGGTCTGAATGACTGGTGTTAATTTTAGCCCAGAGATTCATTAACATGTCAATTATGAGAACTTATACTTGTAATTAATTTGCACCATTTCTTTGGTAAAATGTTAATGTGTGCATGACTCGCCTTTTTAAAAAACGTTTATAATTGATTTGTCATCAACTTCAGGAAATTATTTTTTAAATATCGACATTTGCTTTCAATTAAATATATTAGACAGATATCAAATTCAAATCCATATAACAATGTAGTAGAAATTACTACTGGTATTTAAAAATTACAAATTAGAAGCCATCTGAGTTAGTGATCTTGGTTTAAACATATTTGTATTTCATAAAATGAAATAAGGATTGGTGAACAAGCCACAAGGCTTATTTGGACAACGTTCCTTTTTAGTGATCATGAATGTATATGCATATTTAAATTTTCAAAGAAATGGCTTTCCATAAAAGATTTCAATAATTTGTTTGATAACTATTCATTTGTTTGTGATGAAATTAGACTGAGGCTGTAGATGTTTAGAATTATTTCACTTGCCTGACATAAAAATATCAAAGGTCCTATACCAAATACCAAAACAAAAACATGTTATGAATTAATCATGTGTAAACATATGCAGCATCAAGAAAGATTTATTATTGTTGTTACAGGTGATGGGAGTCCCTAATACAAGATAACACATCAACAAAAAAAAAACCATTAGGAATGGACTGTATGTGCAGTAAAATATTGGTGCTGAAGGTCTTTGATATCAGGAAATGATATATATAAACATTGTCATAAGAAGTGATATATATGCTGATTGTGTGAACTGATATCCAAATCATTATCTTCTCTTGGATATGAGAATGTGCCAATGTTTTAGAAATATTGTATTCAACTTTGCAGCAAACTTGAGCAAGACTACACAAAATAGAGTAATAGTAAATCAAATTAAAATTCAATTTAATTATGAGAGTAAATAAAATCAAATATTTCCCAAATTATTTAAAAATAAATTTTATGATAAAAATTAATTTCATGTGCACTGTTCCTTTGTAATTCCTAAAATGCAAACACTTAAACAAAATAATGTACACAAAATAATGTTCAATACATGTATACTTAGTTGAATAAATTTGGCTCTTATATTTGTTGTTTTATTCATGATTAAAAAGTGGAAATGCAATATTGCATCTTAAGTGACTTTAATGTCACAATAAAAATAGAAAACTTGAACATAATTTCTTTTCAGAATTCTTAGGTCTGTTTCAAGGTAAGTTTATTTGATATGCAGGTAGGTGTAGGCAAATGTAAAAACACAAGTCATGCTTACATAGGTATTTACACACTGTTACAAATCTATTTTATATAAATACATATCTTTGTCCCTTTGGATTATGCTATTTACAAAATTAATCATATGCATTGTGATGAAGTATATTTTTTATTTTCATATATATATCTGTAACTGAAAATACAGGTTAGTTAAAATTGCAGATTATATCAATAAATGTCTGAATTTTCCATTTGATCAGATAATATATAGTTGACAAATATACTCATAAAATATTATGTAAACTTTGAAATGAATAATGATTATCTTATCATTTAAATGAGATATCAATCACCAAAAATTCCGTTATTCTTATTTATTTTATCCACTAAAATACAGATAAGTTAGATAAAATATTTTCATTCTTTCTTTCAATGTCTTTCAAAATTTATGAAACAATATCACTACAATTAAATTATTTCTATTGCAATACACTATTCATCCTTAAACAAAATTGGGTACGAGTTCAGCGAAACGTGTAGATATGCATTGGAGTTCACTGCATCCCGAGAAGATATCACGTGACCATGCAGGTACGGTAAAGTTATTTCGCCAAAAATGAAATAACCTTTATATTATAGTCACCAAATTACAAAATATTTAACTACATTCATACACTATTAATGATGTATCTAAAATACGTAAGTTTGCCAGATATATCAGCACTGAAACACGTATGATATCAGCTGTTCGGTTAATTATTTGGGAATTTACTTCCGGGTTTAGTAAGAACCATTTTTAAAACTTTATCGCTGATATTGAGTATATTCCTTTTCTGATTCTCTTCAAGTTGTCATATGCAAATATATGGCAAGTTTTTACATTAAATGGTCGACTGGTTTGATTCCTATTGTCCGCGCAGTTTACTAGTCTGATAGTGTTAATGCTACGGCGGGCGCCATTTGCATTGGTTTGTGTTCTCCAGTTGACGTCATACATTCCTTCGGGGAAAATCGAGATTTGTCCGGTGTTCTCCGTAAAACAAGATGGCCGACACGTCAAAAAGCGACGTAAACAGACAGTTTTCTGACTTCTTTTACGATTTGCTAAAGTCACACATGATTTCAATGGTAATGGGATGCGAGAATTTGTTGTTTATAAACCGATTCACATAATTTCCATGTCTTTGCAATGTGCATGTAAACCATAGGCAGTTACTTGAAAGAAATTGGAGCAAAATCATCCGGGAGTTGCTCTTTAATGTATTTTATTGTAAAGTGTCATAATTCACCAATCATGAATGGGATATAGCAATTTCTCATGTAAGTACATACCAGTGAAAGCACTGAAAGCAACCAAAAAGCAACCTTGCAATCATGGTCGGTGAAAGTAACCGATGGTTCTGGTACTTTTAACAACGATTTCATCAGTTACATCTGATAGCTACTTATGTTATGCCTGTTTGACAGGAATGAAGTTCACAACAGAATAAACATTCTATTGTTCTTTCTCTCATTTGATTCATATTCAGTAATCAATCCACAGATCTGACCTGTTGAGTAAAAGGGACTTACTATTATAAGGTCTTATGAGTCCCAACAGATTTAAATGAGTTGTTTGAGAGGCATTTAAGAAATTGGAAATATCAAGAATACAAGTAGTTTTTGGATTATCAACTTCTTTAATGCAGATAAGCTTGAAAATGGTATAACAATCTACACCGAAACGTTGCTACTCTCTGCAATGAAGAAGTTGATAATCCATAAACTACTTGTATTCTAGATTTTAAATAAAGAGCCATGGGCTCCGTAGCTCATCAGTAACTGTATTGTTATAATCTATTTTTTCAGCTTGTTCTAGAGGTTTTCTCACTGGAGAAGAAGATGAACATATGTTTTTAGGGTTGTGACCCCTGTTACCCAAACTGAGGTCACGGGGTCCCAAAATCTACAATTTAGAATCCCCCTTAGCCAAGGAGTCTTTACTGAAAATTTCAGCTCCCTAGACCAAGTGGTTCTGGAGGAGGAGATGAAAATGCGAAAAGTTTACAGACGGACAGACGGACGCCGGACACCATGACATGCCATAAGCCAATCGGGCCTGAGTTAATAAGCAAAGCACCACAGGAAAAAGCTTTGCATGCAATGACTGGACTGCTTTTTTTGGAGTAAATAATGCAGAATGCAAATTATTAGGTTAATGACCTCATATCTCTCAATTCCTTAGAAGTAATGGGCCTTGGCTCCATAATTTGTACGACATAGAGTTATTAGGACATTTATTAACCTAACATGAAAAACTGAACAAATTGTTATTCACAGAATTATAATTGTATTGATGAAGATGATGATATTATACATTATTGCAATAGACTGCAATGTCGCCCTTCAAAACTAGAAAACAAAATAGGAGCTTCATAAAATACCACTTTTGCAAGAGAACTGGACAAAATGATTAAGTGGCCTTTAAGTCAAAATCTCGATCACTGTCATCAAATTTGATACACCCATATTATCTTGTTAGCTGAAGTTCGACAATTTTACAACATTTTAAGAGACTGGTTGGAAAGGTTCCTGAAATATTGTGATAACAAAGGGTACTGCAAAGCGAGGTTGGAAATAACTTGTAGTTTATCAAATCTGTGTAGGTTGGTACACAATTGAAAGACATCAGGTTTCGTGACATATAGCATTTACAAAAGTTCAAGGGGAGGTCAAAGTGACCTTTAAAATAATGTCACTGAACAATGTCATTAAAATACTACTGACATCTGCACACTTCCAGTCGAGGTGCAAGATGTTGAGTTCATGAGATATCACTTAAACAATAAACAAATATATATAAGACACCCTAGCTATATAATACAGAAATTCAAAACAAAGTCATTTCGTCAAATGAAGCTTGGCTTCCGATCTTTGTTCACTAATCCAAGCATGTGATTTGATTGGGTTGATCTTGGCAAGTGGGTCTTTGAATTTGGCAAAGGCTTTCCAGTCTCCTGAAGAATGCATCCGCAAGAAACTGGCCATTGTTTGTATGTCTTTTGACTTGTCAACCTGAGGTTTCTGTAGCTTTCATCATTGCTTCTTTCAGCTGATTTGTAGACTGAGACACCATGGCAACCTCACGGGCTGACTTGAAAGACTTGTTGGCACCTTGAGTTTGAAGTTTACACTTGATTTTGTGTACTTGGACTTCAACTAAATTGTCATTGGGAATGTTCTTACCATGACCACCATTCATGTTGATAGTTGTGTTCCACCTGTATTCATATGATTCACGTGGTGACAATATTGCCATATCATATGCTAGCATTCTCCAGAGCCAGAGTCTGTATTTGATATGGTTTGTTGGACCTGCATATAGCCATTCGAACTTGGCTTTTCCAAAAATTCGATCTCCATCTCCCAACCTGTAGGCATCAAAGGTGTCAAGCAACATGAGTGACATTCTCATGAAGCATGGCAAGGGGTCATCGTGACTGGACTTTGAAACGTCTGCCTCTGTAAAACGCCAACCATGTACTTTCACTAAGTGTGACTTGAACCAGGCTTGTCTGATGTACGTCTTTCCACACACAGCGCATGTATATCTTTCACCATCAAACATGTCTCTCACTCTCTGGTCATCTGCATCCAATGATTGAACTGCATTCCGAAGGTCATCCAGGTACTCGGTGTCAGTCACCTGTGTAATAAAGTTTGAAAAGATAAATTCATATACAAAGTAACAGATTACATATGGATGTATATTATTACTTAAGAGAATACCTATTCAAATTTGTAAAAAAAATTATTTAGCTCTAAGAATAATCTACAAACAACTTAAAAATAGTTATATCAATTCTACTAATAAGGATGAATGGTTGGAAACATTTGCGCTTGCCTCTATAATGATACTTCTTGTTCACTCACTAAACCAAAATGTGTGTGTGTGTGTGTGTGTGTGTGTGTGTGTGTGTGTCGCCACTAATGGCTGCAATACTGCCGAAGCGGTGTTAAACAATAACTCACTGTGTGTGTGTGTTTACATTGACAAACTTGGACCAAATGACCAAAGGAACTATTTACCTTCAATCTCTTCATTATTTCACTCGCCTGATCCATAACCCATTGTGTCCGCTGCTCGGATGACAAAAGAGACATGACTGGCATATGCTTTGGTGAATCCTCTAAACTCTCCATGTCATGTATAGTACGGCGGCAGAATCCCAAAATTTATTTGAGGGTGGGACGGATTGTTAAAAGCTGGCATCCACCAGAAATCACTTGTATAGAAGTTACCTAACAAGAAAAAAACGGATGCCAAGTTTATTTCGTTCAAATAATTTGTACAGAACAGTTTAAAATCATACCCCGAAAGTCGCGACGCCCGTGAATAATGGCGATTTGTTGTATAACAGCTAGCATCACGCAGACGTCCTTGACCTCTTGGCGTACGTAACATTTCTCAGATTTGTTGACATTAAATGCTTTATGGTGAAGACAATGCGATGATAAATCGTAAGTATAACTGGAATTTATTCTAATGTAATAACAGTTGCTTCACCCATGGTGGCAAACTACTTCACAGTATAATATTTAACTTCGATCTCATAAATATGACGTCATTACTTAACATTTAAGACGTCCCGTAATGCGACTCACAGATCTAGGAAATTGGTGTTGCAGACACTTTTCTCAGTGATATCGTTAACAGTACCGTTTCATTGTGACATGTGAACCTTAATGCCAGCAAAGTTTACTTAATATCAAAATAATATCTTAAGAATTTTGCACAAAGTGTTTTCGAGAAAAAATGCGCGAAAACTGAAGGTCTGTAAACAATAATGTCTACCTAACAACGTATAGGGATGCAGTTACATAAACGAGTCTCAGACGGGTAATTAATTTTGTTTGGTTGTT
Source organism: Gibbula magus (assembly GCA_936450465.1). Classification (NCBI taxonomy): domain Eukaryota; kingdom Metazoa; phylum Mollusca; class Gastropoda; order Trochida; family Trochidae; genus Gibbula; species Gibbula magus. The sequence continues at coordinate 2,880,406 of OW388293.1, read as the reverse complement.
ATTTTTTACAGTCGTTGGCAATGATGGTTGAATTATGTGAAACCGGATGAAAATGAAATGTCCAAAATAGGTCAGTATTCAAATTTCATTTTAAATGTGGTATTCTTAATAATAACTGAGTAAAGCTCGTTTTTTAAAAATAGGAAAATTATATTATTTGTAGTTATGCGATAGATGTGGTGTTATATTATGTAAGATTACGCTTTAATAATAATAATAATAATAATAATAATAATAATAATAATAATTTGAAGGAGAAAATTAATAGTTTTCTGTTACAAATATTGTTTTGGTTAACTGCTAATAGCAATCCTGTGTTATGGTGGTGAAATATGGGGTACATCCTACTGTAATACTATTGAATCTATCCATGTTAAGTTGAGACGCTCTTGTTATTTACGGATGTATGTATATGTATTTTGGGCCGGAGGCCTTTTACTGAGTAAAAATGTCTGTCTGTCTGCCCGTTTGTTCTGATGGCACGTGTCAAAATGTTATTAATTAATTTATTGTTATGATTTTCTTTTTTTAGAACTCCTGATGCTGTTTCTTGGTTAATCAAAACTGCAGATGAAATGAAATGAAGAAACATGAGTGGTTAGTATTAAAAGTCAAATATATCTTATCTTATTCAGCATTAGAAACATAAAGTGATTGATGTCTATTTAATATTTTCATTTCAGTCGGCCTAAATGTATCCATTTTTATCTTTCAGGAAAAGGAACAATAATGGAGGCGGCTGCACAGATAAAAAGGAAAAGATCATCAGAAAGTCCAACCAATTGGAAATTGTGCATTATCTGTCAAGTTGCCGACAAGAAAAATATCCTGAGGCAAATATCAGAAAATGGGATATCTCGACTCAGAGAAGTGGTTTCGGAGAGACAGAAAATGAGGGACTATGCCAATTGGGATATGTTACAGCGTCTCGGTTATGTAGACTTGAACAGCGAGTCTCAGGAACATGATATTTTGTACCATAAAGGTTGCTATAGCTCCTTTACAAGCTCATCACATTTGGACAGGATGAGAAAGAAACACCAGCGTAGCGAAACAGATCCTGATGATTGCGATGTCAGAGAAAACAATCGTGCCACACTCAGGAGTTGTCTTCCCGCCCTTAACACATCATGCTGCATTTTCTGTCAAAGCACCACAACAGAAAAAAACTAGCCTCATCACTACAATGCATGTCTCTCAGAAAATCATTTCATTGGCTCAGAAGGATACAACTATGAGATGTAGATTGGCAGGATACAGTGATTTAGTTGCAGCTGATGCAAGATACCATTTGAAGTGCTATGTTCTGTTCATGAGAAATTCACAAAGTCAAGAGAGTTTGGAGAAATCTGATATTCAACAGGAGGCATTGAGGCAGGTAATTGAGTCTGTATCCGCTGGTACATCAATAGGGAACATTTACAGCCTTGCAGATGTCTGGGATATGTATTCAACATTACTTGCTGAGCATGAAGTTGAAGTGGGATCCTATAAGGTAAACCGAAAGTGGTTTAAACAGAAGCTCCAAAGCAGCCTGAGTAACAAAATAGACTTTGTCCCCCAGCTACATCAACAGCAGCCACTGTTAATCTTCCCTAAAGGCAAAGAAAAGGAGCTAGTCCAAACTTTGAAAGATCAAAGTGATGAATTGAATTATTCAAAAGTTGATGATTCTCTTAAGTTGACACATGCTGTGGAGAGAGATGAAATGCTGGCTCTCTATCACACTGCCCTCAAGATCAGAGAAGATGTCAAGAAATGTCCATCCCTACCTGACTGTTCAACGATACGAAGTGAAGATGCCAAGGACATGATACCCAATAACCTGTACCTGTTTTTGAATGTCCTATTGAGAGGAGATGGCGAGGCATTGGAGGAAGATGAAGACACTCGGCGAATAGTGATGAGCATTGCACAGGACATCATATTCAAGGTTTCCAAGGGAAAGAACATTACCCCGAAGCACATTGGTCTTGGAATGGCTATCCATCAGGCAACTCGGAGCAAACATCTTGTAAATCTCATTTGCAACTCAGGGCACTGTATCAGCTATGATCAAGTCCGTCGAATTGATACAGCCATTGCCAGGAAATCAATTGAAGCGTTCATTCAACATGGTAATGTTCCAATTCCAATGAACATTTCGAAAGGCAAATTTTTCCAGTTTAGTGCTGATAACATTGATATCATTGAAGAAACTCTCGATGGAAGGGGGTCGTTTCATGCCACTCAAATGATTGCTTTTCAAAGAGCACCAGCAAATGATGATGAAAACCAACAACAATGTCAGCTTCAAATTGAACAGGAAAAGTCGCTCACTTACAACGGAGATCTGCATACACTATCAACGGCACCAAATGCAAACACAAGAACATCTCCAATCTATGTGGACACTGACCTTGAGTCATTGGTGGAAACACACCCCGACGAAAACACAAGAATGAAGGATTTAGCATGGATTCTTGCTAGAATCCATGACGAGTCAAGGTCTACAGTGCCATCCTGGACTGGTTTCAATCAGATTGTAACAGATGATGAAGAGGAACTGACAACTGTGGGCTATCTTCCAATCATCAATGCGCCCGCCCATGACAAAGATACTCTTTGGACTGTCATCATGCGTTGTTTGCAGATATCTCACCAGTTGAATCCTGACCAGTCGACAGTACTAACACTTGATGAGCAGCTTTATTCAAAGGCGAAAGAAGTTCAATGGGCAAATGCAGATGCTTGTAAAACACTGTTTCTCAGGTTGGGAGGTTTCCACATTGCAAAGAACTTTATGGTCGTCATTGGTAAACACTACAGTGACTCGGGCATTCTTGAGACGTGGGTAGAAAGCTCTGTATTTGGGGAGAACACATGTCAAAACATCATGGCAGCAAAGTGCTACAACAGGAGCATACGAGCACACAAGTTGACTTTTGAGGCGCTGTGGCATCTTTTGTGGCCACCATTTGTGACTTGGGTAAACACCAAAGGAAAAGATGCAAAGAACTCAAGATTATTGCTGATCAGTTGATTTTCTCCATCGCAAACAAAAATGAAGACGAGACCAACAGTAGCTTGCACAGTCTTGAGAAACAGTTGGATGAAGCAAAGATTGTGGATCTTCTGCGTGAGTACAGCACGGTTCTGTCACCAACAAGCTCCTACTGGTACAACTACATGGAGATGGTTTCCATTCTACTTCAATTCATCAGGGCCGAAAGAACTGGGGACTGGAAACTGCATCTATCAGCATTTAGCCGGATGCTTCCATGGTTTGCTATATACGACCACACAAACTACACACGCTGGGGAGCTGTTTATCTGACTGAAGCCAGACAACTGGAACACAAGCATCCTGATGTGTTTTCCGAGTTTATGGAGGGGAATTTTGTTGTGAAGACTTCAGTAAATTCTTTCAACCAGATCTCGACTGACCAAGCACTGGAACACGTGAATAAGATTGGCAAAATAGCTGGTGGGTTGATAGGCATTACAAGATCTGATGCAGCACGAGATAGGTGGTGCCTCACTTACAACGAGAGAAGCCGCATCGTTGATGAGACCTGTGCAATGTTGGGAGTGAAGCATTCCGCTCACACAGAGTATGCTCCAGCAAGAAGAGAATCAGGACAAGCTAGGGTGAAAAGGGATGTGGATGATGTTAAGAAGTTGGTGTCCCAATTGAAAGAATTCGGCGTGTTCAACCACGAGAGTCCAACAATCTTGAGTGTGTCTTCCCATGATGTCTCTTCACAACAAATCACAGATGCTCTTTTGTCAGCTTTTTCAAGAGGCAAAGCAAAGTTGAAGACATTTCTTCAAGATCGGATCCTTTCAAACAAGATTGGGCTACATGAGAAACTCGAGCAGTCTAAATCTCTAACACTAAAATCTATCTATGAAACCAAGAAGATTTCAGAAAAGGGCCTGAAGACGAAGGAAGTCAGAGCTGACAGGGCTTTGTTTCAACGTTTGCTCCTCGCAAAAGATGCCGGAAGAGATGTGAACCTGAAGGAGCTCTTGTGCCATGAGTTATCTCCAGTCCCCCTCTCTATTGCAAACACAGCGGGAGAGCTTCACCCAGCCAGCAAATCTACACTAGCAACGCTTCTGGAAAAGGATCACACCTATGAGGAGATTCCACAGACTGACAAACAGACTTGCACTATTATCGACGGCCAAGCCTTAGTGCAGTCCATAGGCAAACCATCCGGTGCAAGGACTTTTGGAGATCTTGCAGATGTCTTCATTGTAGCAGCCCTGTCAAATGTGAGGAATTCTACCAGGCTGGATGTCGTGTTCGACCACTATAATGAAACATCTATCAAGGACGGGACACGTTCTCAAAGAACAGGAACCACAAAATCAATTCGGAAAGAGGTTGACGGCAGAGATGTCCCCCTGCCTACCATGTGGAAACCATTCATAAGCCTCAGTGCCAACAAGGCAGATCTTGTACACTTTCTCAGCACCGAGCTTATTTCAAAGACACAACAGTTGTATCCTGATGTTCAAGTTGTCACAGCAGGTGGCTACAAGGATCTATTGCAAGTCGGACATTCCCAACAGCTGCAGGATGTACAGACACTATCTTCCGATCATGAGGAAGCAGACACCAGGATTTTGCTACATGCTCAAGATGCCCGAAGCAGTGGCTTTGAACGCCTTGTGGTCTGTTGCAGGGACACTGATGTACTGGTTCTCCTGGTTCATTATGCCCAAGACATCGGTGGAGAAATATGGTTCGGGACAGGAACATCACAAAAGAGACGAATGATTGCAGTACATGAGATGGACATACACCCCGTTCTTAGATCATGTTTGCCCGCATTCCATTCTATCACAGGATGTGACACTGTCAGCCAGTTCTATGGAACCGGAAAGAAAACAGCATGGAAAGTTTTCTGTAGTGATGGATTCTTACTTAGTCAATTAGGTAGAGCTCCCTTGACAGACAAGGTCATTTCGAATGCGGAGGAATTCATTTGCAAATTGTATTGTCCTGGAACAACTGACAGGAACATCAATGTTGTGCGACACTTTTTATTCCTGAAAGGTGTTACAGAACCAGAGAAATTGCCAACAACTCATCAATGCCTGATTGAACACATAAAAAGAGCCTATTACCAGAGCTCTGTTTGGTATTCCTCCCTTCTGCCAATCCAGAACCTGCCTTCTCCGCTTGGATACGGGTGGTGTGCAGATGACACCATGGGGCTCAGACCGGAAGTACGCGTGAAAGACCCGATCCCTGTGGTATGTCCTGAAATCCTGCATTGTAGATGCAAGAACTGTAACAGTGGAAGGTGCAGTTGCCGTGCAAAACAAATGACTTGCACAAGTGCATGTGGCTGCAGTAGCAGGATGTGTAGCAACCCCTTCACAATGACGGATGACACCCTTGATGATGACATGTGAATTTGGACATTTGGGACGTTGTATTGGGCCAATAATTTGTTGAGGTAATGTACAAATACAATCAAAGGTTAATAACTTGAATGTCTGATTACATCTAGTAATTAATCTTGTTGAAATAGTAATAGTTTGATTATTTATTGAAAAGATATTCACAGTATGTAAATACGGTCTGTTTTCAGGCGACCCATTGCTCGAAATAGGGTATTCAACTTTGACCCTCCATAACTAAAAAAATATGATCGATATCAAGTGGCATCTGGGTGATTATTGATGTACATATACCACAGTTACTTTATATATTGGGTGCCAACTTTTAACAAACAGTCCCCCCTGCACCTATTTCTAGGCCTCTTTTGAGATTCTGCCGCCGCACTAGTAACTCCATGAACTCGCCAACGACAGTGGCTGCTACAACATCCTCCACAAACTTGAAGTGAGATCTGAAATAAAACATCAGTTTTCTCGTTATGAATCATTACTAGATTTCATTAAAGAGAAAAGTGTTATGCCTTTAAATATTATTTGTAACATCCATAGCAAATTCAACCTGATTAACAACCTGTCAAACTTTCACTATCATCCCAGACTAACAATCATCGTTATGGTCTCACAGTTTTCCAGCGCTTGTGTGTAGATTTATCGGAACAAAAAGCGCTGGATTATCGAGGATGGTTAAAACTATAAATGCAGTTATGCACTGTACCATATCAGATGATTTTGACCTTTGACCTGTTTTGCATATTTATCAGATTTGGATACCAAGTTTATCAGATTGCTTTATTGCATCGATAACACCCTCCAAATATATAATTTGAATGATTTGAAAAATAGAGCCATGGGCTCTGTAGCTCATCTGGCTTTATATACTATAGAGGACTCAAATTTGTTTCATCTATAGGTATCTTGGAACTTCAAAACAGCTTGGCATCAAAGATACACTTCAGACTTGTAGACAATGATGGGTCAACCCTTAGCCAAACCCTTGAGACGTTGATTGACTGTAAATTGAATAAGATATCATTTAAAAACATGTTTACACAAAATCTGTGTTGTTCTTTACACTTGTTAACTTTTACAAGCAATATTTATACGTAGTTTACACTTGTTACTTGTAGAAATCACACGTTGAACACAAAGGTCAAGGTCACTGAGTTAGCCTGCTCAATCTGGCGTGACCGATAAAAAAAAGTGACAACATGTCATTTACACGAAAATTAGAGTGCTTCAAAACTTGACATGTAATTATTTATATGCTCAGACATTCAAAATACATAATCGCTAACGATGATTAACGATAAAAACCCATATTACCGAAGTTTTGGATAATCCGTCACGACTGAATACTAAGACTTTCTAAAAGCATGGTATAAACTACAAACAATTAGAGTAATCTCCCTTGACTGGTTCTAAGAAAGATGCGAATGCGCATTTAGCAGTAAAAATGAAGTTTCGTAAAATCACTTTGATTGAACCATACAAATGATGAAAGTATGGGAAACAATAAGTGTAATATTTTGGCGACTACATATACATTAACAAATCCAAAATGTCAACTTCTAGGTAAGAGGTATAACACATAGGAAGCACTTTAAATGGAGAAGATGAACAAGGTCTTAAGGTTCTTATTCCTCTGATCTATCTTTGAGTCCAGAGATAAAATCCCCTACAAAGAAAGTCGCACTTGAAGATTTGATTCATTTCTGTTGTTTCCTTTAAATTACCTCCCTTTAAAGGAAACATGACGTCTGTGACCTTATATTTGGGCTCTCAGCTCTCTGAACCTTTTGGAACTTGAGAAGATGCAAATAGGTTTTTAAGGTTCTGACCCCTGTGACCCCACGAGGGGTCATTGGGTCACCAAATGCCACCAAATTTACAATTTAGAATTCCCATTAGCCAAGGAGTCTACACGCAACTTTTCATCTCACTAGACCATTTGGAACTTGAAGATGAAATTAAGTTTGTGGGGTTGTGACCCCTGTGACCCTATTTGAGGCCACGGGGTCATACAATCTACAATTTAGGATACCCATTGGCCATGGAGACTACTCACAACTTTTCAGCTCTCTAGAGTCATTGGTTCTGGAGAAGAAGTCGAAAAAGTTTACGGACGGATGGATGGACGGACGCCGCACGTCATGCCATGCCATGCCATAAAGGCCTAATGAGCTAAAACTTACATGCTATGCTATTTAGCGATCGGTGAGCAACCTACACCAGACTTGTGTACACACCAAATTTGGTGCACCCTCCTCCCGTTTCTCTAATGTGATTCGTTTTGTCAGTTACCGAGATCTGTACCATGAAGAGTCAAGTTTCTTTCATTTTATTTCACAGTATTTTCAAACGACTCTGTAATTTACAAAATCACGACTGTTTTATTTCTGACTGATGTTAACTGCTGTTAATATATTTCGTTGATATGGTCTTATGCTTATGCCATGGCATGGTGTCCGGCGCCCGTCCATCCGTCCGTAAACTTTTCGCTTTTTCGACTTATCCCCAGAACCAATGACTCCACAATATTATCTGCAGACTCCTTGGCCAATGGGATTCTAAATTGTAGATTATTTGACCCCGTGACCCAAAATGGGGTCACAGGGGTCACATCCTTAAAAACCAATTTTCATCTTCTTCTCCTGTTCCAAAAGGTCTAGAGAGCTGAATGGGGATTCTGAATTGTAGATTTCGTGACCCCATGACCCCAAATGGGGGCACAGGGGTCACATCCTTAAAAACCTATTTTCTTCTTCTCCAGTTGCAAAAGGTCTAGAGAGCGGAAAAGTGTTGTGCAGACTCCTTGGCCAATGGGGATTCTTAACTGTAGAATTCGTGACCCCGTGACCCCAAATGGGGTCACCGGGGCGACATCCTTAACAACTTGTTTTCATCTTCTTCTCCAGTTCCAAAAGGTCTAGAGAGCTGAAAAGTTGTGTGCAGACTCCTTGGCCAATGGGATTCTAAATTGTAGATTATTTGACCCCGTTACCCCAAATGGGGTCACAGTGGTCATGATCTAAGAACCTATCTTTTGCTTGTAAACAATAACTTAAATAACTTAAATATTCAACTTTAGATAGTAAATCAATGAAATCCTGATGAGCTACAGAGCCCATGGCTCTATTGTTGTTGGTTAGAACTTTAAATTTTTGGTCTCGATCAATAGTTGGTACTTGTTCATTTCATGTACACAGGTCTTCAAGATAGATAAACGTTCATTATTGTATGCTAATGGATTTTATGGAATTGAACCGTGTCAATTACTTTTGATTGCGTTGTGACATGTCACAAGGCCATCTGTTTTGGTAACCTAATTCTTGATAGATCGATGAAACTCTTTTCATACTTAAACTGTCAGGGCCATCATGATTATCAAACATCCTTTTGCAGAAAATATTTCCACCCGTACTAACTCTACAACGCCAAATAAGCGCCGTCACGCTAAAACCCTAAGTACCTGAGCAAAATGTCCATGGACTGACGTTATCAAAGTCGAAGAAATAACGGAAAGCATGAATCTCTCATTTGCTCAATTTGTTGGAGGATCAAAGACCCTCCTGGAGTTCTAACCTCCCCAAAGGAGAGCTGACAAGTGGGGCGGGGGTGAGGCGAACTCTTACAGACTCTTAAACCGTGTTCGTCTTCTCCAGGATCGTAAATGAAATCTGTAAACCACTTAATCCGTTGCTTTGTAACTTCTTGGGCAAAAGAATAAATACTGATTAACAACTAGCATTCAATTATGTATCAAGTATTGTTGATCTTGACAACCTTAGTTTGGTTGTTATTAATGACTGTACTTTCAAATAGCCTGATTATCTAATTTGTATCACTATCTGCACCATTTACATGAGAATATATAGCGACAGTAAGTAAATATATATAGTTAATATGGATAAATTCGATAAAGTGCAGAGGTACCATATACTTCTGTCAGCTAAATACTTAAAAGAATGCCATTAACCCTAATATTCATCACTGAAAGTTTTCAATCCCGATCAGTATAAACATCCACCACATATTGCCATGAATTTCGATATCTGCCACGGATTTGGAGCTTGCCATGGATTCGAGTCCTACATATTTACCATATGCATGGTGTTTGCAGAAAGCACCTTTTAGGAAAGACAAAGGGCTGATTAGATTGTGTTGACCTTGACATCATTCTCAAGGTCACAGTGGAACTGTGATTTTTTTCAACATTATAATGTACATGTAAATCTTGTCAGCGGGATATCACAAGAACCATTCACAGGAATTCCATCATATCTTACACAAAGCACCTCCTAGGGAAGACAGTGCTGCTTAGATTGTGGTGACCTTGACATTATTCTCAAGGTCACAGTACAGCTTTGACTTTTCCGAGTTGTTTGACAGTCGATTTTGCTGATTTTGACATTATTTTTCAATTTTGAATTTTGATTTGCGGCGGGGGATCATGTCACCTTAGTGACAACTACTTGTTTTATTTTCTGATATCCTTTTGTCACATGCAAAACGTTAATCAACACATGCAATGATGAAGTGAAAAACATCTTTCACAAATCCGATTTAATGTTCTTTCTGTATGATTGATAGACCTATTATAGATGTTGCAATTTAATTAAATCCAAATTAAATATCAATATAACTTACAGAAACTAAAATAATATTGGTATAGAATAAGAAAATAAATAGGAAAAATCAAACATTATAAATATCATATATTTTCCCAAAGAGTTAGTACATGTAATGATTTTGTTTGTAATGTTTAATAAGATTTGTTGAATGTAGCCATTGGCTGTGCAATATTTAAAGCAATAAATTTTACATGGTTTTAGGTAAATTCAAGTTAAATATTAAACTGTATACTCTCCCGTTGGAGATATCGATGTTTAATAAATCAACGTTGTGTAATAACAGTGCGTGCTGCCGATTGACATGACGTCATAATGGCATAATATGTGGTCACAATATTAGCGCTGCGGTCACAATGGAGTGTGTGCCATTTATCGATGAGTTTTCGTATTAAGTGACATAAAAATCGATGAGAAATAAATAAAATACTAAACTCGATTCTGTTTATCAACATATTTATAACATTTGTGAGATGGTATTTGTATTTAACTCGCTTTCGCTCGTTAGATACCAAACCACTCACTCGTTTCATAAAAATATGTTATTAAACAGAACATCTATCTATCTTTGTTTTCGTTTGATTCGTCCACGAGTTTGATAATGGAGATGATGAGGTTGGAGTCGAATATCAAACTGGAAGATCTCTTTGATATATAACCCGGAAACCTGTCAAGCTCACGGATAAATTATATCATCAAGAACAGTCGCGCTATCATTGTAGCGATTTTCTTGATGGAATGATGTTGACATAAAAGAAGTTTTTTTGTGTGTCCTTGGTCGCTTAAGGTGGTGTGAGGTTAGTTTGGGTTTAACGCCGCTTTCAAGAGTATTTAACTTATATCGCGGCTGCTAGTATTATGGCAGGGAGAAAGCCCGCAACGCGATGTGGCTATGCAGTGCTGTGAAACCTGTGAGCATCGGCTGGAACTAGCAAACCATGGGTGGTACTGCTCTGAACTTCAGTGTAGCATTGCACCCAAACCTTACTGCGTGTAGAACAAAACTGAATAGTGACTCAAAAAGAAAAGAAATAATAGTATATTAGTGTATATTTATATTTGCAGTCTTAAACTGGCATTATCTTTAAATAAGTGTTGGGTTATATGTCTGTACCTTCTTGTATTTAAACAAAGCAAATCAGTAAGGATCTAAACATTGGCTGATTGATTGATTAACACTAGTGTAATTTTGACGTTTAATCCGGAAGGATTCGCAAATTGATTCCACCACTTTGTCCTGTGTGTGCGTCACAATACGCACCAACTACCATCAAGTGCAATAATCAAACAATAATAAACAACATAAATACATACCATGTATCTATAATTTCATGTGTAATTCATAATTTGTATCGGTAACCATTTTGTTCCGCATCAGTTGTTTATCACCGCTACCAACAAAGCGTCACAACAGCGTCCGGCTGTTCTGGGCTTTTGATTTGCTAACTCGATACTTGACTCGGCAAATCAAATATAGCCATAATGTACTGATTGAACCTGTGCACAGATTATAATGGATTTGCAATCATTCCTCGGTGATTTTCTGCTGTCTTTATTTCAGTTTTACTTGGTAGGGGTCATCAGGAATACTTAGTACTTCAGCACTTATCTTAATCTTTACGTTTCTCCTTATGAGGATGAATCGAGAGCACTTAACCAAACAGCACGTTAACAGTCGATGTGACAATCACGTTAGATCAAATTTACGAAGTCTACAGATTGATTGTGGTATGACACGACATGCTTACACTCAAGAAACTGGATCTCAACTCTATAGATTACATTGAAATCCAAGAGGATAGTTCCTCAATCTTTACCTCTTACCAACAGAAGAATCAAACACACTACATGGATTCGTTTTTTGCTTCATTCGTGTAGTTAAATATTTCTCGGAAAAACTTATCATAATATACTCGAAACTTAACTTTCAAAAGTCGTTAGGGGATACTGATATCAAATTGAAAATGTATTACTAATAAGTGCCATTCCGGACAGACCCCCCTATTACATCTAAGAGCATGAGCTACCACGGTGAACAAGTGGATTCAGTAAAGTACAACATACCCTAAAACAAGTGACATACAGACTATGATTGCCCCTGCGGAAATTCGAAAGTGAGGCTTTTGTTTATTTACATTTGTCCTTCCGTCCCTACCCTTATTCGAATATATATATATATCCTGTCTGTTGTGCTGAACGTCTTGAATGCCCCTCAGACAGTTGATAAATGTCAGGTGAATATCTTGCATTTGTAAACCGAGACCTACATGAGCATGAGCTACCACGGTGAACATTGATGATGTTGACAAGTAGATTCAGT
>OW388293.1:2112139-2220672 GCA_936450465.1 Gibbula magus | reverse complement strand
ATGAGTATTACACGTTATATTGGGCAATGAGTATTACACGTCATATTGGGCAATGAGTATTACACGTTATATTGGGCAATGAGTATTACACGTTATATTGGGCAATGAGTATTACACGTTATATTGGGCAATGAGTATTACACGTCATATTGGGCAATGAGTATTACACGTTATATTGGGCAATGAGTATTACACGTTATATTGGGCAATGAGTATTACACGTTATATTGGGCAATGAGTATTACACGTTATATTGGGCAATGAGTATTACACGTTATATTGGGCAATGAGTATTACACGTTATATTGGGCAATGAGTATTACACGTCATATTGGGCAATGAGTATTACACGTTATATTGGGCAATGAGTATTACACGTTATATTGGGCAATGAGTATTACACGTTATATTGGGCAATGAGTATTACACGTTATATTGGGCAATGAGTATTACAGACCAATAAAAGTAACCTAATGATTTACACAAAACATTAATTGCAAGTAGCGGCTTGTAATTGTAGTAGAAGTTATGTGATGTGACCGTCATGTGGAAATTGACAAAAAGGGTATTAATTACACCTGAATGTTTTCTTTGTTTTGTTGGACAAAATCAATGTATCTTGTTATGAGTATTATGATAAAGAATCGAGGAACTTTTTACACTATGTTCTGACTTGTTGTTTGAAGTATTTCTCATTGATTTTTAAGAGTTCGTGGACCATTGTATATTTATGATTTACTTACTCCGAATCTGTTACAGAAACAATATAACCAAAACCAGTGCAAGCTACGATCTTTATACATTGTCGAGATTACGTTACAATGCAATTGTAAACGTTAACGCCAAGATTTGTGCTAAATAGGAGACTAGAACTGTTGCTGAAGAGTGTCAACTTAGTGCTAGTGCATGAGTATAGTGCATAGGTAAAGGTGAACGCAAAGATTGATGATCGAAAATCGGACAATAGCGCTAGCCAATTGATGACTCTTTAATTTGGAAAGGTACCTGTAACGAACAAAAAGACTTTCAGAGTTGGTAATGTTTAACAGGTAATATAACTAATGTGCATTTAAATGGGACGCGTAATTTCGGCTTCTTCACATGTATGGCTGTTTGTGTCATATATCTGACGCTAGGGTATGAATATGGGAGTCTATTTACTTGAAATCAAATCAGCACATGCGCTCTTTCTGTATGTATGAGAACCAGAAACATATTATGAAAAATACTCAGAGGCTCTTAAAAAAGAGAATGTTTGACTGGTAGGATAACTGACTGAGATACAGTGAAATTGACATGTGTTACTTTTCAAAAATGCTACAGAGGCAGTTTATACTACCTCCAACAATTACCTTTAATTAACATTCTGATAACTTGCTAATGTGTATAGCCTAGATGCTGTTTTTGTAACTTGTTTGTTGTATTTCATAATCGCATTTCATAAGTGTTGCAAAAGAACGTAAAGATATCAGTATCAGAAATCATTGTGTTTTTGTTGTACCATTACTAAATAAAAACCAATAGTAGTTACATCAAACCAACCCCCCAGTCCTTGCAGTATTTTCTGTGACCTATCAAGTAAAGCATGTGCCCAGCTTTACTTGATGGTGTATCCTTTGATCCTGATTGATCTCAAGGCACCATGGCGATGTCCTGGTCAGAGGAGTTGGGAACATTAAGGAAAATCACAACACAGCATGATCAGAACTAAATGGAGATAATGATGTTTTGATTTTACAATATATAGATTTATCTGGTCATCAAAGATTCTTCTTTTAGTTTTGTGTTCTTTTGCAACAATAATGAAATCTGATAAGTGTTGTTTTCATCCCAACTTATCTCATCAGGAATTGGGCTATGAAACACAAACATTTATCTTTTTATAATTGCATTCATCAATATTCTTCTAGTCTTCTAAACACCCTATGTTGTAATATTATCTTCCCCTTACAACACAACCTTCACAAACAACGCACTGTAACCATGGTGACGTATGGTCATTATAATGAAATGTGGCAGGAGGATGTGAACCGAACAAATCAGTGAGCTGTTGTTGACCTGGCTTGCAGTGTAGATGTTCATGCTTTTAATAGTTTAATAGTGCAATATAACCACACAAGGCTGTTGGTAGTACAGAATAACCAGAGGAACTAGTCCCAAACTTGTCTTGTTTCAATTATATTCACTAAAATGAAATGAAGTTGTATAGAAATAGAACATTGGTTAAAGTCACTCATATACGTGTTGCTATGTTGATAAGTCAAAGAGGAAAGTTATTCATCTGGTTTTATAATTCGTTTTGATATGATGAATGCAAATAATGTAAATCCTTGAACAAAGACTGGCTGCTGCAGGTCAGCTCGGTGTTGTAAAGACGTACCTTAAAGGTTCTCAGTGACCGGCAACTCAATATTAAACTCTGTAAAGTGGTCTTAACTTCAGTGACTCTGTTGGAAGTACATGTAATATATACTGTTACTGAGTCGGCGAGGGAGTTACCCTTCACCGCCGCTTTGGTGGTATGGACATACACTTGCATGTATGTAACCATTTCGTAAGAATAACAAACCTACTGTAACAGGATTCAAGATTTCATAAGTGACAACACAATAGTTGTAATGTAACTTTTTTACTATTAACTTATGATGTAAAGGTATAAAACATATACCCAAGTAGCAAAATGGAATTTCTTCAATTATATTTCCTTTTCAAAATCACAGCATAATGAGCTTACATAACGCAATGATGTTGTGCATGTTCAAGTTATTAGCGTAATGGGTGTACTTCTGAATTTCTTTAAGCTATTGATGAGGTTTGTTGTTCTGTTCAAAGTGCACAAAATGTCTCTGTAAGCTGATGACTGTTAAAACTGATTACGAAATCACTATAACTCATCAGGACGTGATCATACAGAATATATCCGATTGAACATTTGTATATTCTCAGAGTAGTTGTACATGTCCAGGTTTCAAAGGTGTCTGGTTCTTGAGAAGATGGCGGAAATATGTTTTATTGCATGGTCCCTGTGACCTATTAGGGGCAACATGACCAAAATGCACTCTCTTCAATAAAGTAAAACCTTTCCAGACAAAACATTTTTATAAATGAATTGAGTGACAAACCATAGAATCCCATCCGAATTTCTAATGTCAGTGCTTGCACCTGTTTGAAGGGATAACCTTTGCCCTAGCTGTACACATATGTAGTACTAATTGTAGTACTGCTATTAAATACAAGGATTTGGTAGTTTCTGGTACACAGGACTGATATACCTCGTCACTGCACGGAATGTGTGAGGAACCTCCCCTGCAGCAGGAGTGTTCAGCAAACATTGCCCGGACCCGAACCAGATGAAGACGATGTGTGTGACACAGGAACCTCCCCTTGCAGCAGGAGTGTTCAGCAAAAACTGCCCGGACCAGAACCAGATGAAGACGATATGTGTGACACAGGAACCTCCCCTTGCAGCAGGAGTGTTCAGCAAAAACTGCCCGGACCCGAACCAGATGAATACGATATGTGTGACACAGGAACCTCCCCTTGCAGCAGGAGTGTTCAGCAAAAACTGCCCGGACCAGAACCAGATGAAGACGATATGTGTGACACAGGAACCTCCCCTTGCAGCAGGAGTGTTCAGCAAAAACTGCCCGGACCCGAACCAGATGAAGACGATATGTGTGACACAGGAACCTCCCCTGCAGCAGGAGTGTTCAGCAAACACTGCCCGGACCCGAACCAGATGAAGACGATATGTGTGACACAGGAACCTCCCTTGCAGCAGGAGTGTTCAGCAAAAACTGCCCGGACCCGAACCAGATGAAGACGATATGTGTGACACAGGAACCTCACCTGCAGCAGGAGTGTTCAGCAAACACTGCCCGGACCCGAACCAGATGAAGACGATATGCGTGACACAGGAACCTCCCCTGCAGCAGGAGTGTTCAGAAAACACTGCCCGGACCCGAACCAGATGAAGACGATATGTGTGACACAGGAACCTCACCTGCAGCAGGAGTGTTCAGCAAACACTGCCCGGACCCGAACCAGATGAAGACGATATGTGTGACACAGGAACCTCCCCTTGCAGCAGGAGTGTTCAGCAAACACTGCCCGGACCCGAACCAGATGAAGACGATATGTGTGACACAGGAACCTCCCCTGCAGCAGGAGTGTTCAGAAAACACTGCCCGGACCCGAACCAGATGAAGACGATATGTGTGACACAGGAACCTCCCCTGCAGCAGGAGTGTTCAGCAAACACTGCCCGGACCCGAACCAGATGAAGACGATATGTGTGACACAGGAACCTCCCCTGCAGCAGGAGTGTTCAGCAAACACTGCCCGGACCCGAACCAGATGAAGACGATATGTGTGACACAGGAACCTCCCCTGCAGCAGGAGTGTTCAGCAAACACTGCCCGGACCCGAACCAGATGAAGACGATATGTGTGACACAGGAACCTCCCCTGCAGCAGGAGTGTTCAGCAAACACTGCCCGGACCCGAACCAGATGAAGACGATATGTGTGACACAGGAACCTCCCCTGCAGCAGGAGTGTTCAGCAAACACTGCCCGGACCCGAACCAGATGAAGACGATATGTGTGAGGAACCTCCCCTGCAGCAGGAGTGTTCAGCAAACACTGCCCGGACCCGAACCAGATGAAGACGATATGTGTGACACAGGAACCTCCCCTGCAGCAGGAGTGTTCAGCAAACACTGCCCGGACCCGAACCAGATGAAGACGATATGTGTGAGGAACCTCCCCTGCAGCAGGAGTGTTCAGAAAACACTGCCCGGACCCGAACCAGATGAAGACGATATGTGTGACACAGGAACCTCCCCTGCAGCAGGAGTGTTCAGCAAACACTGCCCGGACCCGAACCAGATGAAGACGATATGTGTGACACAGGAACCTCCCCTGCAGCAGGAGTGTTCAGCAAACACTGCCCGGACCCGAACCAAATGAAGACGATATGTGTGACACAGGAACCTCACCTGCAGCAGGAGTGTTCAGCAAACACTGCCCGGACCCGAACCAGATGAAGACGATATGTGTGACACAGAGTCTTTCTGAGTCTTAGGTCTTTGATTTTTAAATCAGAAACAGAGCCTTAATGTCTCACTGTGATGAAATGGTGAGAAATTGAAATACAAGTGAACGTGTCACGGGTTTTTGGAGGGATCCACTTGGACGGCAAAACAGATCTACTTGTGTTAAACCAGACCCTCACACCTCAGTGATATTGCGATCAGGCGTTAAAGGACCAGTGGTCATACCCTTCCTCAGGCAGCGTCTTTTGACACCTTTATCATAAGGTCAATACAGGTCCACATGAAGCTCGCCTCAGGTCTTGGCATGGCCAGCAACCTCACCGGACCTTGCCCCATTTGAACAGTCTGGGGTATCCTTGCGGATGAACAAACCTAACATCCAGAATGTCAACGACCTTGGCAATACTCCTCAACTGAAAAGGGGACACAGCTCATCAGAAGCATGATAAAATGTGTCGAAACACTAGATACTGACCCCTTCTTGTTTTTGTGTGTGAATTTCATTGACCAACCCCGCACACTCTGTAATGACAGCGCAGCAGCCTTTCAATGTTGTAACTCAAAACGGTCGAAGTAAAGTTTAAAATGATGCAGTCATCATTTTCTTGAGTTATTTGTGTTTTTGAACGTTTCAATTGGGTGTTGCTAAACTTATGTGAATGAGTCTGTGATGTAAAATGACATGTTACTTATACCAAATTTGTTCATTCAACAGCTGGTGTGAATTGTTTAGAATTGTTTATTTGGTTTAGCAATAACAACTCATTGTAGTTATATGGTCATTAATTTAATCTACGGATGAAATCAACATCTAGCATTCAAAAGGAACCCACGACATAACCACTATACGTAACTCAATCAATGTGAATATTTTATAATACTTCTTAAAAAGATCTTCATTATAGGATAGGATCAATTATTTCCATTATTATGATATTATACAACTATATCAAGAGCTTGTAACTGAGATTTAAACTGTCTTCACTGGTTTTAAGTGCCAGGTACGACAATTTCTGAACTCAAGGCACAAACGTGTTCATGAGAGGAGGGCAGTATTTACCGTACGTCCAAAACCACAATCAATGTCACATCAATAGTTACTTCAAGTTCATTCATAAAAATCAGTAAAACTAAAATGTCTTAACAGGGGACATATTTCTGAATATTGCAAAACATGTATAATCTGAAGAAAAGAAAGTTTTATTCATTTATCTCATATTTGTTTTATCAGCATCTGAGAGTCAAACATAAGCTTTTATCTTACAATGGATGGTGTTTTCGAACGTTTCGTTTCGAACGCGTGTAATAACGTATAAAGCTTCATTTTTAAAAAAAAAATGTTTCATTTCATATTCATTATTTTGAGAAATGACAAAACAAGCATTGTACAATGCAAAGTGCGACAAACGTTATAATGATCAAGTTAAAACAAGTTTGCAAACATTTTATGAATACTCACAACAAAGGCAGTTTGAGTCGCATATTCATTTAACGAACGCCCATCTTCACTGTTCCATACATGTGACTTGTGTAAGGGGAATTTTAGAATTAGCAGTTTAATATACAGTTTAGCTCTATGTGTGATATGTGAGTAGCCATATGCAACATGAATATATTGCTAAAATAACAATTGTTTTAATTGAAAGCATCATTAAGGTAGAACTAGTTTGTGTCAATTTACCTCTGACGCGATGTATTCTGGGATGCATTGACAACAACGTGCTTATTCCCAGAAATAATAGAATAGAACATGATTTGGTAGCATATGCATTGTTTTCTGACTACATAACTATCTTACACAAATGCAGCTAATGTTACAAGATCGATTTAAATACTGATCATAAATGTTACGTATGTTGTTTATTTGGATTTGTATAATAATTCAACCTTGACGAATTTGAAGAAGCCATCATTACCCATACAAATATGAATATCTTTGTTATGACCCGTCTGTGGGTTGTTTTCGAATCAGGAAACGAGGAAAGTATTCCATCCCGTAAACAATATGCATATGGGACCTAATTAATGTTCTTGTTTTTCAGCTAAGAAAATATGCAGAACATTGCCATTTCGAAGAGAGATTCGGAGAGAGAGGGATTCGGAGAGAGAGAGAGAGAGAGAGAGAGAGAGAGAGAGAGAGAGAGAGAGAGAGAGAGAGAGAGAGAGAGAGAGAGAGAGAGAGAGAGAGAGAGAGAGAGAGAGAGAGACAGACAGACAGACAGACAGACAGACAGACAGAGACAGATCACTATAAATAAATCACTGAAGCATTAGGCATTAAATAGCCACAGGTTACAACTTCAAGAATCAATAGACAGTGTCCTATGAGAGATTAACTGATTTTAGATAATAGATAATGGATACTGTATGTTAGCACTTTCATACATATATGGATTATTCTTTGTTGTGATATCCTTTTAGGTCTTTGTTCATTTGTCTTCAACTTTTACCTTTCCTGGTGTCTTACCAGATCTCCATGACGCCTAACAATGTCACTAATGATGTCTTCAGATCAAAGTGTGGCGTACTGTGCGATGCGCAATGCAAATTACAGAAAAAGTTGTAAGTTAATGAGGCCTATTTCAATGGTAACAATGGAATGTCAAGCATATCACAAGTGCGAGTCAGGGATATGGCGGCTTACAACATGTGAATATGTAAAACATATATATCATTTCTTTCATTAAGCGAAAGAAATATTTCAGAGAATGTGGATATTTGTTATGGGACAGCATGCCGTCTCCAAAGAACACAATTGTGGAGGAAATACATCTATAAATAGTTCGGACGTCCTTATTGTCATTATTCAAAATGAATAAATGACGTATTACATGAATGTAAAATCGTCCTAAAATCATATATATATGTTTGTGTGTGTTGTGCAAAAGTGCAGTGTCAAATTTTTAATAGCTATTGTCGTTAACTGTTCAAGAACTACAAGCCTGATCGCATGAAAAGCTGTGTACAGTCGCCTTGACCTATAAAAACTTAGGAACGTGTAATTTTCAACCTGATATAGTGTATTATTTAAGACCTGATGAACTACAGAGTCAATTTAAAACAATTAAGTTTGGACAATATGTCCAAAAAACAGCGAATTGTTACTATATAGAAGTTTTGAGAACATTTCAAACAACATAATTCAAAATTAAAGATCGCTGTTGTTTTTATACATAATCCAATGTAATCTATTAATGCTCTGACATTCTTCTGCATTTAAAATCAAACTTGTATATACTGCAGCAGAAAGAATGTGACACTGTCACACTGATCATAAATACTATCGAGGAACTGTGGGATCGAACCTGACACCTGATAGTGTTGAACTAACCAGTAAACCACGCCACCCAGATGACTTACGAATGTCCATGAAATTGTTTGAGCTTGCAATTGAAGGGAGTTCTTTGATGTTATTGGGCTGGATGGTCATAAGTTTGCGTCATAATTATACTTGTTTAACTTTATAAGCCGTCCTTACTGAAATCTTACTGATCTCACGAAAAAGAAAATAAGTGTACCAATGACTAATTAAAACTCTTGGATCAATTAAAAAAGAACCACAACGACTAACATGCTTCGATTAAGCCACGCAAGTTCATCATGCAAAGTGTTCACATTAAAATGGCCACTTGAGGGTAATTCAAATGACATGACTGATGTTGCGATACCTACGACATTTTATGAATGACAAATTGTAAATGGGTTTTTGACCAAAAGACAATAACAACCTATCGTCGTTTTACTTTTAGAAGATCTCTATGGACATCATTATAAAAACGATATTTAAGTAGAGAGAGTCACTCTCTCATAAACGGAAGATATTTTGTTTGACCTTCCACCTTCCAATAGTTATTTTAATCTACGCAGTTTTCCTTCTTGCACGTTTTATTTCCTGAACACTCTCCACCTTTGACTGTTCAATTTAACAAATATGTGTGAGTCCTGATCATTGACTCCGTTCATCCGGCAGTGAAGCTAGTTTTATACATGTAATTAACAGGACTACAATCGTTTATTTTTGTTTACATAGATTAAATTCACCCAAATGTCGTTACAACTAGCTATAATACTTTGAGTATGATGATGTTGTCCAGATTTGAGGAAGCTGTGTCTCTGTATCGTATCAAATCAAAATGCTTCAAGGAGGACACCTAGCGGATTAGACCAGAATGAAATGACTTAATGTGTACTCCCAGCATGGTGTATCGTATGCTCCAAGTCTAGTTGTGGTGGGTGTGAGAGGGCAAAAATGTCAAGTGGTGTTACTAGGAAGACATTTTAATTTTCGTTTATTTATGAGGAACCAACAACTCCTGAATGCTTCATATTACAAAGACAATATTTTATTCCCCAACGGAAAATGTGTCATACTTGAAAGAGTACAAATATGAAATATGTAAGATGACATATAAAACATACACAATAACCACAGATAAATACAGTTAACAGTCATTTAGGAGGCGTATACTTAATGGTGAAATAGAATTTTGAACTGTTTGAGTTTTAAAAAATGACATTATGTAACGGAAGCCTGGGGGTACAATGATATATTCGTGAACTGCAACATGACTAGGATCAGTTTAATAGGGCGGGGGGGAGGGGGGGGGGGGGGGGGGGGGGGGATAGCGCAGTGGTAAACGCGTTCGGCTTCGGATCAAGAGGTCCGGGGTTCGAATCCCGCCAGGGGCACGGCAACTTTGTCTGCAGAAGAGAACTGTTCTACACGGTTTGGGTGCAATGCTATACTGAATTTCAGCGTAGTAACACCCATGGTTCGCTAGTTCCAGCCGATGCTCGCAGGTTTCATCGCAATGTATAGCCACATGGCGTTGCGGGCTTTCTCCCTGCCATAATACTAGCAGCCGCGATATAATTGAAGAACTCTTGAAAGCGGCGTTAAACCCAATTCACCTCACCTCAGATTAATTCCTCTCAGTGAGGTTAATAACATGGGCGTTAAAACAATATGGTAAATCCGAAATATAAACCCCTGATATATCACTTGCCATTTATATGATTTTGAAAAGATAAGAGTTTTGATAACAGAAGAACCATACCAGTTTTGAATCCTAAAAGTTAGAACAAAACAACGATAAAACAACAGCATCACTTTTTGTTTACGTTAAAAGATTTGCATTTATGCATAGAATACTCTTTGATGGCATTTCTTAAACATAAAATCAGTGTTTTGACCCCACATAAGTATATCGGGGATTAGACAATTTCAACATTGGTCAGGATAGCATCATGAACTACATGTCTTGTTCTAATAATAATGTGACTATTGAACATAATCTGAACTGAAACGATGGACTATATATTACTGTATTTCAACACTGATTAAGTTAAAGGCCATAATTGTATAGTACTTATGGCAGATCCAGGTACGATATGCAATTATATTAGCCATCAGCGCTAGCAATATCATATATATTATACCTATACAGCAACAAACACACTAATAATACAACTGTGAAAGCATAACAAGCATCTCTAACAAATCTCTCTGTATTTCTATATTGGCTGCCAAACAGTTTATCTACATTTTTTTTATATTCCAAGATGCTCTATTATAATAATGTGATACCCTTTGTTGATTGATTCAATTTATACCGGCAGTTAATTACAAAAGTAACCAAGAACCCCGAAGTATAATATCACGTAAAATTAACGGCTGGTGCTAATAATTAAAAAGGTCTTCCATTTTAAAAAACAACATTTAATTATTTTTCCCAACCAATTGGTAAACAATCGATAATGTTCATATTTATGATACTTTTGTATCTGTCTTTGCCTGTTAACGGTTGTGACAGGCTTTCAGGTTTATAAAAGACATCATTGCAGACTATGTGATCATAATCATCAGATCATCGTCATCGATTTGACCATGGAGCTTGAAGTTAATAACAAGTTCTATGTTTCATTTCCTGACTTCATCAACAACAAATAAATCTACATATCGCTTATTATCCTGTCTAGACCGTAAGTTAGTATACATCAATAACATTACATGCAAGAAAGATTTAAATCGTCAATGCAAATAGGTAAAGTACATGAATCAACTTCGGTTGATGAAAGAGTCTGACTTCATTAACTTCATCAGACTTCATTAACCATATAGCTAATGACATATGTGAACGCTACGGCAAATCAGTAAGATCTCGGGTCTGTGAAGTTAGCGCACAGTTCCTTATTCCTTATTCCTTATTCAAAATGTGAAGTTAGCATACAGTTACTTATTCCTTATTCCTTATTCAAAATGTGAAGTTAGCATACAGTTACTTATTCCTTATTCCTTATTCAAAATGTGAAGTTAGCATACAGTTACTTATTCCTTATTCCTTATTCAAAATGTGAAATTGGCGAACGGTTACTTATTCCTTATTCCTTATTCAAAATGTGAAATTGGCGAACGGTTACTTATTCCTTATTCCTTATTCAAAATGTGAAGTAAGCGAACAGTTACTTATTCCTTATTCCTTATTCAAAATGTGAACTTCAATTTTTTAGCAATTCACACTTGTTCGTAGCTCATTATTTAATAGTTAAGACTACAAACGACAAAAACGTTCTTCTCTTGTGTGCCGGTATTTATAACGTAATGCAGAAAGCCGACAGCGTTGAGCATAGCTGAACCGAGCGCTCCACGAGCTATAAATAGCACGCAGTAGATTCAACATGGCGTCGCTTCAATCTGTTGCTGTCCAAATCAAAACAAAGATAGCTTCCATGTCAGCACATAGAGATTTGAATACAATAAACAAATGTTAAGTTTAACTCAAAAGCTCATGTGAGCTGTAACAATAGTTTATAAACGACCGGGGACGTGATCCCCGAACATCGCAATAAAGGTCAATCTGAATCCGTTGCTGAGAGTGTGAAGTTAGTTACTTATTCGGTATTGGACATTTTTGTCGCTGGCACCCGCTTCAGAATACATAGGTTTATATATGAATCAGAACATGTTAGCTCCGTCTTTAAGGTACATTTCACCTGTAATAAAGTTTTAGTTACGGCCTTGAACTAGCGCTGTGGGCTCATCATAGGTCAATCTGAATCCGTTGCTGAGAGTGTGAAGTGAGTTACTTATTCGATATTGGACAATTCTGTCGCTGGCACCCGTTTCACAATACATAGGTTTATATAAGAATCAGCACATGTTAGCTTCGTCTCAAGGATACATTTTAGCTATAACAAACTTTTAGTTACGGCCTTGAACCAGCGCTGTGGGCTCGTCATAGGTCAATCCGAATCCGTTGCTGAGAGTGTGAAGTTAGTTACTTATTCGATATTGGACATTTCTGTCGCTGGTACCCGTTTCAGAATACATAGGTTTATATAAGAAGCAGCACATGTTAGCTCCGTCTCTAGGGTACCTTTCATCTATAATAAAGATTTAATTAGGGCCTTGAACTAGCGCTGTGGGGTCGTCATAGGTCAATCTGAATCCGTTGCTGAGAGTGTGAAGTGAGTTACTTATTCGATATTGGACATTTCTGTAGCTGGTACCCGTTTCAGAATACATAGGTTTATATAAGTATCAGCATATGTTAGCTCCGTCTCAAGGGTACATTTTAGCTATAACATGGTTTTAGTTACGGCCTTGAAACAGCGCTGTGGGCTCGTCATAGGTCAATCCGAATCCGTTGCTGAGAGTGTGAAGTCAGTTACTTATTCGATATTGGACATTTCTGTCACTGGCACCCGTTTCAGAATACATAGGTTTATATAAGTATCAGCATATGTTAGCTCCGTCTCAAAGGTACATTTTAGCTATAACAAAGTTTTAGTTACGGCCTTGAACCAGCGCTGTGGGCGCGACATAGTCAATCTGAATCCGTTGCTGAGAGTGTGAAGTTAGTTACTTATTCGATATTGGACAATTCTGTCGCTGGTACCCGTTTCACAATACATAGGTTTATATAAGAATCAGCACATATTAGCTTCGTCTCAAGGATACATTTTAGCTATAACAAAGTTTTAGTTACGGCCTTGAACCAGCGCTGTGGGCTCGTCATAGGTCAATCCGAATCCGTTGCTGAGAGTGTGAAGTGAGTTACTTATTCGATATTGGACATTTCTGTCACTGGCACCCGTTTCAGAATACATAAGTTTATATAAGTATCAGCATATGTTAGCTCCGTCTCAAAGGTACATTTTAGCTATAACAAAGTTTTAGTTACGGCCTTGAACCAGCGCTGTGGGCTCGACATAGTCAATCTGAATCCGTTGCTGAGAGTGTGAAGTTAGTTACTTATTCGATATTGGACAATTCTGTCGCTGGCACCCGTTTCACAATACATAGGTTTATATAAGAATCAGCACATGTTAGCTTCGTCTCAAGGATACATTTTAGCTATAACAAACTTTTAGTTACGGCCTTGAACCAGCGCTGTGGGCTCGTCATAGGTCAATCCGAATCCGTTGCTGAGAGTGTGAAGTGAGTTACTTATTCGATATTGGACATTTCTGTAGCTGGTACCCGTTTCAGAATACATAGGTTTATATAAGTATCAGCACATGTTAGCTCCGTCTCAAGGGTACATGTTAGCTATAACAAAGTTTTAGTTACGGCCTTGAACTAGCGCTGTGGGCGCGACATAGTCAATCTGAATCCGTTGCTGAGAGTGTGAAGTTAGTTACTTATTCGATATTGGACATTTCTGTAGCTGGTACCCGTTTCAGAATACATAGGTTTATATAAGTATCAGCACATGTTAGCTCCGTCTCAAGGGTACATGTTAGCTATAACAAAGTTTTAGTTACGGCCTTGAACTAGCGCTGTGGGCGCGACATAGTCAATCTGAATCCGTTGCTGAGAGTGTGAAGTGAGTTACTTATTCGATATTGGACAATTCTGTCGCTGGCACCCGTTTCACAATACATAGGTTTATATAAGAACCAGCACATGTTAGCTCCGTCTCAAGGATACATTTTAGCTATAACAAAGTTTTAGTTACGGCCTTGAACCAGCGCTGTGGGCTCGACATAGTCAATCTGAATCCGTTGCTGAGAGTGTGAAGTGAGTTACTTATTCGATATTGGACAATTCTGTCGCTGGCACCCGTTTCAAAATACATAGGTTTATATAAGAACCAGCACATGTTAGCTCCGTCTCAAGGGTACATGTTAGCTATAACATAGTTTTAGTTACGGCCTTGAACTAGCGCTGTGGGCGCGACATAGTCAATCTGAATCCGTTGCTGAGAGTGTGAAGTGAGTTACTTATTCGATATTGGACAATTCTGTCGCTGGCACCCGTTTCACAATACATAGGTTTATATAAGAACCAGCACATGTTAGCTCCGTCTCAAGGATACATTTTAGCTATAACAAAGTTTTAGTTACGGCCTTGTACCAGCGCTGTGGGCTCGACATAGTCAATCTGAATCCGTTGCTGAGAGTGTGAAGTGAGTTACTTATTCGATATTGGACAATTCTGTCGCTGGCACCCGTTTCACAATACATAGGTTTATATAAGAACCAGCACATGTTAGCTCCGTCTCAAGGATACATTTTAGCTATAACAAAGTTTTAGTTACGGCCTTGAACCAGCGCTGTGGGCGCGACATAGTCAATCTGAATCCGTTGCTGAGAGTGTGAAGTTAGTTACTTATTCGATATTGGACAATTCTGTAGCTGGTACCCGTTTCACAATACATAGGTTTATATAAGAAGCAGCACATGTTAGCTCCGTCTCAAGGATACATTTTAGCTATAACAAAGTTTTAGTTACGGCCTTGAACCAGCGCTGTGGGCGCGACATAGTCAATCTGAATCCGTTGCTGAGAGTGTGAAGTTAGTTACTTATTCGATATTGGACAATTCTGTAGCTGGTACCCGTTTCACAATACATAGGTTTATATAAGAAGCAGCACATGTTAGCTCCGTCTCAAGGATACATTTTAGCTATAACAAAGTTTTAGTTACGGCCTTGAACCAGCGCTGTGGGCGCGACATAGTCAATCTGAATCCGTTGCTGAGAGTGTGAAGTTAGTTACTTATTCGATATTGGACAATTCTGTAGCTGGTACCCGTTTCACAATACATAGGTTTATATAAGAAGCAGCACATGTTAGCTCCGTCTCAAGGATACATTTTAGCTATAACAAAGTTTTAGTTACGGCCTTGAACCAGCGCTGTGGGCGCGACATAGTCAATCTGAATCCGTTGCTGAGAGTGTGAAGTTAGTTACTTATTCGATATTGGACAATTCTGTAGCTGGTACCCGTTTCACAATACATAGGTTTATATAAGAACCAGCACATGTTAGCTCCGTCTCAAGGGTACATTTCAGCTCTAATAAAGTTTTAGTTACGGCCTTGAACTAGGGCTGTGGGCTCGTCATAGGTCAATCTGAATCCGTTGCTGAGAGTGTGAAGTTAGTTACTTATTCGATATTGGACATTTCTTTTGCTGGCACCCGTTTCACAATACATAGGTTTATATAAGAACCAGCACATGTTAGCTCCGTCTCAAGGGTACATTTCATCTATAATAAAGATTTAATTAGGGCCTTGAACTAGCGCTGTGGGGTCGTCATAGGTCAATCTGAATCCGTTGCTGAGAGTGTGAAGTGAGTTACTTATTCGATATTGGACATTTCTGTAGCTGGTACCCGTTTCACAATACATAGGTTTATATAAGTATCAGCATATGTTAGCTCCGTCTCAAGGGTACATGTTAGCTATAACAAAGTTTTAGTTACGGCCTTGAACCAGCGCTGTGGGCTCGACATAGTCAATCTGAATCCGTTGCTGAGAGTGTGAAGTGAGTTACTTATTCGATATTGGACAATTCTGTCGCTGGCACCCGTTTCACAATACATACGTAGCCTACATATGTAACAGGATTACGTGCGTACGATTATGTACGTGCTTACGCATAGGCCTGTGTATGTGCGTACGCATGGATACGTACGTGCCTACGCATTCGTAAGTTAGTGCGTGCGAATGTGCATACGTCAGCAGATTAGGACCTACGTGCGTTCTTGCGTACGCTTTCGTACGTACTTGCGTATGCATACGTACGTGCGTGTGTCCCTGTGTGCGTAAAGCCTGCTTAATATTAAAATGATTAAAACGTCAGACAATAACATAATTCAGTTCAATTATGTCAAATGTTTTATGTCAAAGGAATTAAACTTAAAGTTTTATAAATATTGGTTTAAATATTTCTATAAGAAAAAAAAATGTGATCGGAAAATGTGTAAATTTAAAAAATATAGGCCTACTGTATGCAATAAATATTTACACAATTTAAAATATGTCCCGGCCAATATTTTATATACACAGATTACATAATATTTTGGGGTATCTGACATATTCTTTGACCTAATTTTGTTTTTGATTATCTGGAATTATTTATTATTGATCATAACCTGAGGTCTCAAACATTGAGGTTAATTTTGTCAATCATATTTAATAAATAAACTTCGGTCATAAAAGGTAACAAAGTGATAGAAATTAGCTATTTTATCTACTAAAATGATCTGTCAGGGTGCACTTGCACTTCTGCCACAGACGTCAGCTGTTTGATTTGTCTCCCTTCGACTATCAATGTAGCGTCGAAGACCGTCCCTTTGTTGTCTGCTGCACTGTGTTACCACTTACAGCTTGTCCAAACAAATGAATTTTTCCGATCTACTTCGGCTATTTCCGACAATGACGTCACATCATCGAGTCATTTCACCGACGCAACAAGCCAAGTGCGAGAGGAATCCAGACTTTCGGTTATAGATCTACCAGAATGCCAGCCCAAAGCTATTCAAGGATGCCCGACATTCCACTGGTCAGCAAAGAAATTCAGCTGACAGCGACAGACCGACTTGCTCCAGTTGAGTCAAAAGTTTGATCAAGACAAGAGAGGATCATGCCATTGGGATTGCACTTGGATGATAGGTGACGTATATTTTGATGTACAGTTGTGTCGGGTAAAGATACGCGGAGGGTACAGTAAAGATATACGCAGTCGCACTGGCAAAAAATAGAACATAAACAAATGTAGAGACTGTATTGACTTCAATTATTGTTTGTTAGAATGATGTTGATTGACCAAAACAGTGACAAATTAGTAATTACTGAAAATTTAAATAAATTGCAACAAATAAGACATTATAAAACATTTTGCTCTATCCAATACCAAAT
The DNA here is from genome assembly GCA_936450465.1 of Gibbula magus. Classification (NCBI taxonomy): domain Eukaryota; kingdom Metazoa; phylum Mollusca; class Gastropoda; order Trochida; family Trochidae; genus Gibbula; species Gibbula magus. The sequence goes on along the minus strand of OW388293.1, from coordinate 2,203,472 downwards.
GTCATAGGAAACCAAAATATCTCTGCTCTACTGCCATGTGTATGATATAATCAAACTCTGACTGCGTATAAATCTTTAGCCTACACTTAATTGTTGACCTATGGAAATAGGGGGGTATAGTCATCTGATTACTTTCAGTGTCAATGTATTTAACAAGTCTACTTAAAATTTCTACATTAATGGGATTAATAAAAGCCCAAACCTTCATCTTGAGATAGATTTTTGACATGTTTTTACAGGTCAGTTATCTCTAAGGTGCGTAGCTTTACCCGACAGCATTGTGCAGAAGCATATATACACACGTATGCATGACATTCATGAATATGTTTAATAGTTCATTGTTAAAAAATAGATAGGCCTATACTTGAAAATAACTAGAATCTAGTTTAATTTTCAATACTGTTTTATTTCTCAAGTAAAATTTTCTTTTCAATTATCTGCCGTAAAATAATTGTGACAGAATTATTTCGGTTCACCTAATTTTTTTTTCGCCATGGAAAACATTTTATTGATTTAGAAGGCTGTATTATTGTGTCCAGACTCTGAAGCCAATGGAGATTCTAAATTGTAGATTTGGTGACCTGTGGCCCCAAATAATCCGACCTGACCCCCTGTCAAATATGGGCGTGCCAGGGGGGTCCACCCTAGACTCTTTAAACAACTTCTCCTAAAAAAACATTTGATACAGAAAGTTACAATTTTCAGAATAGCATCTTTATAAACATGTAGATGTAGACAACTTAGTTTGTTCATTTGGAAAAAATGCCTCCTCAAATATGGGCTTGGAAGGTTGTTTTTAAACTCCTTTAATTTCACTCCAGGAACTAATAATGTTAAGAACCTAAAATGTGGCAAATCTCATCTTTGTATTAAGGAGACCAAGACTTGAAAGTTCATACTTTTACCTCTTAAATTAAAAACGTCAGAGCTATTTTAAATTCAGGATTCTTTTACTTACCTTAGTTGGTTTAGTCAGTGTTGTACATAGGATTGCATAATGCTATAATTAGATACAAGAGGAACAGTGATATGGGGTATTGGGTTACAGTAAGCTGGTGTGGGTTAGGGGTTGGGGGGATAGAGGGTGTGGGATGGGGTTGATTGGGGTCGGGTGGGTGAGGGCGGGGATGTTGACTGGGTGCATTTTTAGCTGCAAGCTAGTGTTTGTTTCATAGAAAGATGTTCTTTTTTTCTGTTTTGAAATTAATGGTTTGCATGTTTATGCTTTTAAGTTACTTTGTCTGAGCCTTCTTTTAACAGCATGTTGACTGCATTTAATAATTGAATGAACTTCCTATCTGGCAGAGTAAGTTTTAAATTAAAAAATATAAAATAAATTTTATTGAATTAGCAGTTAGTACCTGGTCTGTTTGTCTTACTTAGCAAATAGTCATCACATTTTGTGACCCTTGGTTTGTATGATAAAATACTTAAAACTATGAAGCATGCAAAAGGATAACAGAGCAAATGGTTCTATTTATTCAGATCTTCAATCTTTGATAATAAATCATTCAAGTACTGATGAGCTACAGAGACCATGGCTCTATTTTTTATAATTGGCGATTATCTACTGTCCCATACGTAGAGCTAAAAGTACATTACAGTGACGTACCAAAAGTATTGCAACAATATGTTTTCCTATAGGATCCCATGTTATCAAATACTTATGTCAATTCAATATTTGTTCCAGGTAATAAACGACACTGTCGAAGGTCATCGCAGGACGGCGCCATAGGACCAGGGGAAACGAATCTTGAGTTGACAAGTTTCCACCTGCCTGCCAGCGTTACTGGGAGAGGTGAGACTCAGAGAGCCCGCATTGAGTCAAAGACATCATTTCCAATGCCAGGTTTCATGTATTCAGACTTCATTTGTTGAATGTGTCAATTCATAAATTAATTGCGTGCAGTGAAATTCTGAAATAAGTTTTAAAATATTTGATTTGCAAACATTTTGGAAGTCAATTAACAACAATTAAGAAATCATAAAATGTCATAAATTGTATTATTTGTAAATTCTAATAGAATAATGATATGTCAATATATCAAGGCATAAGGGTAGATGTGTGAAGGGTTATCTTCATATACCTTGACTTGTAAAGAATATCTATGATTTAAGTAATTAGTATAAATATAGCATTCTTTCATAATTAGAATATTCCAAGAAATCTGATTGAGGCATTTGCTAAATGGGCATCTCATCGATTTGGACTTAGTCTTTTTCAAGGGTGTATTCGTTTCCGGAGCAGATCTCTAAAACTGTGTGACCAATCATCACCAAACTTGGTATACTGTCTCTCCATATCGTGTAGATGTGCCTTTTGGGGGTTAGAGATAATTTAATTTTTTTTTATTAATGTGGAGTTGATAGGTTATTTATTCAAGTTGAATTATACAGAGAACATTAATGGTGCTTTATGATAGTATTGTTTAGAGGTTTCGAGCATTTGAGGAAGGGGGAGACATCTGTTTTTACGGGTAAAAACACTTTCTAGTTTTTATTTCTCGTTATTAATGCAGTATTGAACTTAGTGCTTAGCATAAGTGAAAAATAAGGGTAATATGACTAAGTTGGATTGAAAGTTGGAGCGGGGGACATCACAGTGCATCACATGCACATATTTCTAGTTAAAAACATAATTCTAATATTTCTTTGAGAGAATGAACATTTTGTAAAAATTCTGAAACTAATAATATACAATATGTGTATTTTTAGTTGCAGTACCTGCAGGCCCAGGTATAAACTAGATGGGTGCAAACGGTTCCAGTGGTCAGAATAACAAGGACAATACAGACAGACTCATGTTGACCCCTACAACAGTGTTGTGAGACGACGCTTATCAGAGGGATGATGACAGATTGTACCAGTCCTGACATGCTCAAGTATGTTTATATTACTGTAGTCTGTTTAATATTATTGATCTGATAAAGCCAATATATATGTCCTCATTTCTAGCTCATCACTCTCCAGAATTTACATTCGTATAAGCTAGAATCTTGTGTGTAGAATTTGTGGTCAATTGACAATCTACATTGTAACTGACATCAGGGCTAGAAACACTAGTCCTTCAGCCCGAGGCTAGTAAAAAAATACCTTTGGCTATCAAAATTTGGATACTTCTAGCCCTGTGGGCCAGAACAATTTCTGAATCACATTCAGGGCTAGAAATTAACACTACCGTAGTCCTTCGGCCCGAGTCAAATAAAAATGATGTCATGCTAGCAAATACTAGCTTCTGCTAGCCCTGTGGGCCTCTAAATATTCCTGAATCATTAAGGAAGACACAAAGTATGAGTAGAGATTCTTGTCTTTATCAGCAACTATGGGTACATCAGATGTGAATGATTTAAGTGGGGAAAATACTTGCCTTTGTAGTTCAAACTTAAAATTCTTTAACTGTTAGATTACTCGCAGATACTGGTTACTAGTGATACTCCTATTGGGCTAGTAAAAATCTGAACGACTAGCCCTGCAGACTACTCTATGTTTGAGGTTAGTTTTATACCCCTGCCTTTGAAATACTCAATCATAGCAAGAGACAATCATTAGCAGCTCCGACTTAGTCGGAGCTGCTATCAGTTTTTGTGAAGTTTCCGCCGCCGCGTTTTGTATTCGCTATAACTTTTTTCCTAGAAGGTTTTGAGAACTCATTTACAAAACTTCTTACTTATGCCCCTGGGGAATTTTTTTGACATGTTCACATTCAAGATCAAAGGTCAAGGTCACGAGTTCTGAAATCGCTAAAAAAATCCTTGTAAACATGATAACTTAAAAAATATTTGTGCTCTTATTTGTTGTATATCAACTTAGAGAAAGGCCAAGATTTGAAAAGGTTTTCGCTAACATCCGTCAATGTTCAAGGTCATAGCGAGGTCACAACTTAAGCATGCTTTTGCGAAAATGTCTTATTTCAACTATTAACACTTTGAATCATTACATGATTTTGATACACAATGAACAGTGATCACTGATTGTGGGACCTTGAATTTTAAAGGTCAAGGTCACGAGATAGAGTCAAGGTCACCAGTTCTGGAAACACTAAATAACTTTTTTCCATGAAGGTATCAACACCTCATATATATAGCTTCTTTCTTGTACATCTGGCGAATTATTTTGACATGCTCACATTCAATGTCAAAGGTCAAGGTCATGAGTTCTTAAATCACTACAATAATCCTTGTAAACATGATTACTTTAACAAATTTTGTGCTGTCAGGCTCTTATTTGATATATATCAGCTATGGAGAAAGACCAAGATTTGAAAACATTTCGCTAAAATCTGTCAAAGGTCAAGGTCACAGCAAGGTCACAACTTTTTGCTATTTTTGCTATTGTGAATGTTCAATAATGTTAACAATGAACACTTTGAGTCATTGCATGATGGTTATACACAATGAAAAGTAATCATTGATGGTGTGACCTTGAAGGTCAAGGTCATGAGATATTGGTTAAGGCCATGTTAATCCTTTGATCCAATTTTGAAATCAGAAATAGGTTTTAAGAACAAACTTGTGAAAAGTGACCCCAGTGATGATTCAACTTGTTAGAATAACTTGAATAATGAACAATTTTTTGTCCAAAAAAATTCCCATTTTATTTATGCTGAGGAGAAGGCGGAACAGGGAAAGGCGAGACCCAAAGTTTCGGAGCTGCTCTGCATTTGTGGTGTCCCACAAACGCTCAACTAGTCTTAACAAGTAATTGAATGGAAAAAAGTGTGTCTTTCAAACACAGAAGTTTAGATTTATCAATACGGAGTCGACTTTATCAATATGGATTGATGCAACTTTAGCTGGGCAGCAGTAGTAGTCAAAATAAGAACTCAACCCTGCAGACTACCATGTGTTTCAATTTAATTTCTACCCCTGGACATTGAACTAATCTCTGGAATATTAATATGTAATACGTTATAGTAGTGGCTCTGTGGCTTATTAGGTATTTAACCTTTTCACCACTAAGAAACCTGAATGCTTATACGTTTACTTGCCTAATTTTGTAGTTTTTAGGTGTGTAGGGGTGAAAGGGTTAAAACCACTGTAGCATGCAAGGATTGGGAAAGACCTTTGACATTGGGTCATTTAAAGAGCTTTGAGTAATTTTCTCGATTTTAATTGGGCCATTCTCCTATTTGGCAATAGTAAAATTTCAAATATGAATGAGCCATTTTTTCTTCCAATGTGCAAAATAGCCCATGGCTCCTACCTTCCCCAATGCCTAAGCATGTTTTTTTCTAATTATTTTATTCTCAAATTTTCAATTTTTAGCTCATCAGGCCTGAAAGGCCCGATGGGCTTATGGCATGGCATGGCGTCCGTAAACTTTTCACTTTTTCGGCTTCTTCTCCAGAACCAATGACTTCACAGCTTAAATTTTATGTGCATTCCATGGCCAAGGGGGATTCTAAATTGTAGATTTGGTGACCCCGTGACCCCAAATAGGGTCACAGGGGTCACAACCTTAAAAACCTATTTTTATCTTCCTCTCCAGTTCCAAAAGGTATAGAGAGCTGAAAAATTGCGTGAAGACTCCTTGGATAATGGGGATTCTGAATTGTAGATTTCGTGACCCTGTGACCTCAATTGGGGTCACAGCTGTCACAGCTCCAAAAACCTATTTTCATCTTCTTTTCTAGTTCCAAAAGGTCAAGAAAGCTGAAAAGTTGTGTGCAGACTCCTTTGCTAATTGGGATTCTAAATTGTAGATTTCGTGACCCTGTGACCTCAGTTAGGGTCACAGGCGTCACAACCTTAAAAACCTATTTTCATCTCCATCTCCAGTGCCAAAAGGTCTAGAAAGCTGAAAAGTTGTGTGCAGAGTGCAGACTCCTTGGCTAATGGGTATTCTTAATTGTAGATTCCGTGACCCTGTGACCTCAAATGGGGTCACAGGGGTCACAACCTTAAAAACCTATTTTCATCTTCTTCTCCTGTTCCAAAAGGTATAGAGAACTGAAAAGTTGTGTGCAGACTCCTTGGCCAAAGGGGATTCCGTGACACTGTGACCCCAAATTGGGTCATAGAGGTCATGACCTGAAAAGCTATTTTCATCTTGAGATTTTATGTGCTCTTAAAAGGGAGGTAATTAAACAACAGTGATGAATTAAATGTTCAAGTGTGTCTTTATTTGATGGTGATTTTATATCTGGCCTCAGAGATAGGTCAGAGGGGTAAGGACCTATTTCATTTTCTCCATTTAAAGTGTTTCCTATTTGTACCTCTGACCTTGAAGTTGACATTTTGATTTAGTTAATGTATAAGGCCTGATGAGCTACAGAGCGAGTGTCTCTATTTTTAATTTTGTCAAACTATATTTGGAAGCTGGGGTATGTGAGCTGTGCTTGCTTCAACTTTTGATTCAGTTTGTAATTTAAAAATAAAATTTAAACTTTAAGATAACCTGTAATTTTGAGTTAGGAGCACACTTGCTCCTTTACAAAATTTTAGGTCCCCTGAAATAAACTGTTTCTTCACCAATTATAACCATTATCCATCATTATTGCTACAAAATGGTATTGAATATAAGCTAGCTTACAGTTTGTTTGCTTATATTCATTCATATATAGGTACTTTTAGCAATCTTATTTATTCACTGCTTGCAATTTTCTTTTATGTCAAGAGTATGTCTGCTCCTTAAAAAAAATTCACTTTGAGGCCTGAATACTTCCTATGTCCTTGTACCCATTTAAACAGTCTGGTGGAATGAGTACATTGTTGATGAAGTGCCTTGCCCAGGGGCACAACACAGTATGAGACCCAGGTTACACATGGGCTTATGGCGTCATTTCATTTTTTCAACTTCTTCTCTAGAACCAATGACTCTAGAGATCTGAAATATGATGTACATACTCCTTGGCTGAAGAAATTCTAAATTGTAGATTTGGTGACCATGTGACCCCAAATATGGGTCACAGAGGTCATGACCTTAAAAATGTAAAAGGAGAACCCAAATATGGGTCACAGAGGTCATGACCTAAAAATCTATTTTCATCTTCTTCTCCAGTCCCAATAATTACCTCTTGAGAGCTGAAATTTTATGTACATACTCCTTGGCTATAAGAGATTTTAAATTGTAGATTTGGTGAGCCTGTGACCCCAAATATGGGTAACAATGTTTACAACCTAAAAGCCTATTGTAGTTTAGACCATCATAATTTATTCTGAGATTTTATGAGTTCTTCAGCCAGTAAGTAGGTAAGGGAGGTAATCCCAAAGAAAGGACCTGAGAGTTAGTCATTTCAACTTTCTGATGTGAGAGTTCTAACATGTGCTTTGAGAATATAATATGTTTGATGAAAAAGAGATGTTGAGAATTAAAAACTAAAAATTGGCGGTCTAACAAAAATTATATGTCACATTTCACCTATAGCTAGAGTAACATTTCACATATTTAACATATGAGTAATTATTTGTATTTTGCAATTGAATTGCTGATAAAGGTACACTAGTCTAAAAGTATTTCAAAAACTTAATACAGAATGTTTTATTAAATTTAATATTATGTTCTTTGAAATTTAAGAGTAAATAATGGAATTTTTGAGTATCTCATAATATTGTGTAATTAATTAATGAGAATTTCCAGTATGAGTCAATTTGGTATACCATATGATATTTATATCATAGGTTATATTGTATAACTATTAACTAATTTAGTTTCTATTAACTTTGCAGTTAATTTATCTACATTATGGACATGTTTGATGTGAATCTATTTGAAATGAGAACTACTGAATACCCTTTGAACTAAATATTGTGACAGGAAACAAAGGAATAATTTGAAGAAGAATTAAAATTTTGTTATTTTACATGAGATATGTGAACTGAGTATGACTGGTGATGAAACAATAACATAGGACTATAAGAAGCATCTACATGAGATTGTGACACCACACCTATTTTCATCTTCTTCTCCAGTACAGAAACAATAATTAATTGTAGAGAAAACAAAATCTAAAATATAAATTTTACTGTCTGTGTCTGCATGTTATGTAATTGCATTGTGTTGACCTGGGGGTGACACCTCCCTGGCAGAAGGATGAAAACTGATAGTATCACAGAGGTTTTAGGTTACTTCAAACTTCTGTGTAGTGTTACAGACTGTGTTCGAGACTGCTTTCCAAGAAAGTATTGAAATGGAGCCTATGAGAAATGGGATTTTCAAAAACTGAGGCTCCTGTTCATTATATATGTAATAAATGTTGATGTTTCCAGATTACAATTAAGAATTAAAACAATAGAATGCAAAGGTCTATAATATTTATTGTGTGGATTAATAGTATTACCAATTTTGATGTAAAACAAAAATTTGATGACTTGGCAATGTCTTATAATTCGCAGGAGTCATGACCTAAAAAGGTATTTTCCTTTTCCTTCTACAGCCCCAGGTCATTATCTATCGCGATAGCAGACAGTGGTGAATTGTATGCAAAGAATTGTATATTCATAATTTGTGTGTATGGTATTAAAAAGTAGTATTACCTCTCCACAACGTTATTATTCATTTGATACCAGCAATTTATTTCCAAGCTACAAAACAATTGCACATATTTTACATGAAAAATATCTTTGGCATTTATTATCCATGCATATATTGTCATACTAACATTTTATGACAAATAACATGTTTCTGTAAAACTTTTTGTTGCTCTTTCAACACATATATAGCAGATTGGCACAGTTATGGTTAAAAAAATATGTTTGAATTGCTTTAATCGTTTCACTCAATTCTTATTACTATATTCCATTATCTGATAATTGCTATGAAGCCCACTCCATAACATACCTCACTTATTATCTCCTGATGAGCTACAGAGGCCATGGTTCTATTTTTGGTGTCTCCACTGGGATTCCAACCATGAATGTAATTTAATATATAAACTAAAACCACAACACATCAAATGTTTTTTCCTGAAAACAGGTGTATAGGGTATGGAAATGTTTTTAAAATTGTAAAATTGAAACTTACAAAAAAAATTTTAATTTCTCAAATTGATATTGGATAACATAAATAAATGTTGTAATAATGTTACAACAAAACAAATAAAACTGAAACTCAAAGACTGGTTTGTTGAACAATCACATGATATACAGAACTTCCTGTCACTCAGATGTAAATCAAATTAGTACACAGTATTCTGTCTGTACATTTTAAAAGCTTGCAGTAGATATCTACTTAGTGGTACAACCTTTTACGAACAAAATTATCAAGTTGTTTTTTAAACCTTGGATGACTTGTCAGTCATGATATTTGAGTCAAGAATGTTTGTCTCAAACCAATGAACCCTTGACTTTCAGAAATTTTGCATTGTATTTGAGTTAATAAAGATAATTGTTTAATTAAATTACGTATTCGGTATCTACCGAAAACTCACAAATCTCAAAATATAGCAGTTCACCAACTATACTTGTGAACCGTTTCACCCCTAAATAAATAAATACCTAAGTAATACTCCTGAATCAATAAAAAGAGTTCTAAAATGAGTGTACATGGTTCGGTTAAGCCACGCAAGTCCATTGTCTATGGAGGGGTCATTTTAATGTGTTTACATTAAAATATCCGCTCGAAGGAACTTCAAGTGATGTGACTGATGTTGCAGTGCCTAAACACTCAGAGTATTTCTCATTAGACCTACAAATCATGCAAAAGGTTGACAGAGCCAATGGCTCGAGATATGCAATCTAAGATAATAAATCATTCAAATACTGATGAGCTACAGAGGCAATGGCTATATTTTGTAAATCTTACACTTCTTCATCGTTGAATAATTTTAAAACATTTTGTCAAAAGGTATACGAAAGAAGAAAGACTGCTGCTTTGAGCAGCTGAATCAAATCCATCTCGAACCACATGTGACAGTGCCACAGCTCTTGATGTCAAAGTGGACTTCTCGAATCAACATATTCATCACTCATCATGGCAAGCTTGATACAAATTGTTCCCATGGTCAGCCTAACCAAGAGAGATGGGATGCAGAGAGGTAAATATAAATTGAGGAAAAGGGTAGATTATTTGTAAATAGAGCAAAATCAGAATAAAAGCTTGTCTTGATGTTTATCAGTGAATGAACCAACCTTGAAAAGAAACCAATACAAAAGTGTTATTTTGTCAAATCAAATGGTAAATTTTACACTGCAGTTAAATCTGAATCAATATATGCCCGGTGGCTTAAGGCATGGCATGGATTCCGGCGTCCGTCCATCCACCTGTAAACTTTTCGCTTTTTCGACTTCTTCTCCAGAACCAATGACTCTAGAGAGCTGAAATTTTACATACAAACTCCTGGCTAATGGGGATTCTAAATTGTAGATTTCAACCTTAAAAACCTATTTTCAACTTCTTCTCCAGTTCCATAAGGTTAAGAGAGCTGAAACGTTGTGTACAGACTCCTTGGCTAATGGGGATTCTAAATTGTAGATTTTGTGAGATAGGGATGAAATGACTCAAATTATTATTTTGGACCACAGTGGTGTAGGTGTTAGCATATTGAGACATCAAACATGTGGCCTGGTGCCTCATACTGTTTTGTATCCCTGGACAAGGCACTTCATCCATATGCACTCAGTAGGGCTGTGTATTGCCTCAATCTTTGTATTGCGATATGTATTGCTGAACTGTAATGTATTGCAATACGTACCACAATATATTGTAAGATCCTCTGACAATGAGATATTTCTATAAAGACCATATTAACTAGTGCCAATGACATTGCAACATACTTAATAAACTCTACATTCAATTTTTTGGCAGTTTAAACAAGACACCTTTGACAAAATTACTTTAAGATCTTTAAAAAGATCATTTGTAATACAGTCCAACACACATTCTAGCACTTGAAAATAATTTTCTAATACAAGTTAAGCCAGTAAATGTGCCTTTTACAAGATGAATGAATACATTTTACTTCATATTTGTTGGTGCAATATATTGCGATATGAAAATCGTATTGCAATACACGTATTGCACAAGTCTGTATTGCAATATATTGGTACTGCAATAATATTGCACAGCCTTAGCACTCAGTCCACCCAGCTGTTTAAACGGGTACCTAAACAGTACAAAAAAGTACCAAAAGTACAATTCCTTGTGGGTAAAAATATAAATTGTGTGCTTTGGTCATGGAAATAACCCTATTCAAATGGACTATTTATTACTATTGTCTACAATAGCTAATTGTCTATCATTGCTTAAGTATTGTGATATTGCATTGGTCCGTCCATCTGTGACTGTCCGTAATCTTTTAGCTTCTTAGACTTCTTAAGAACCAATGAATATAGAGCCTGAGAGCTGAAATTTTATGTACACTTGGACTCCTTGGCCAATGAGATTATAGATTTGGTGACCTTGTGGCCCCAAATATGGGTCACAGGGGTCATGACCGAAAAACCTTTTTACATCATCTCTGGCACCTAAAGCCATAGAAAGCTGAAAGCTGAAAGTTGCGTACAGACTCCTTAGCCTTTGGGGATTCTAAATTCAGTAAATAGTATATTTGGTGACTCTGTGCCACAGTGGCCTAAAAAATGGGTACACAGGGGTCACAACATAAAGATATATATTTTCATCTTCTTTTCCATTATGAAAACTACTTGAGTGTTTTTTATACTTCTGATAAATACTTCTGGAAAATTTACAGTTTGAAACCTATTTAGTGTGTTGTTTAAGCCTGTTGAGCTACAGAGCCTATGGTACTTGTATATATGAATAAGTTTAACATAATGACAACTTTTTCCTGTTTGTCAATTTCTTTGGACATTATGGTTGCTTTACTCTTGTCTGAATTATTTCATTATATAATCTAGATCCATTTGAAAATTATAAATTGTGTCTACAGATGAGCTACAAAGCCAATGGCTCTAGTTCTTTTTATGAATACGTTTAACATAATTACAACTTTTCCTGTTGTTTGTCTTTTTCTTTGGACAATATGATTGCTTGACTCTGAATGATTTCATTATAAAATCTAGGTACATTTGAAAACTATAAATTGTGTCTACAGATATTGGCCACAATAAAATATTAACATGGGCTCTCTGATTGATTATTTTATGAAATCCTGTCTCTATCACTCACTTTATCTATAACACTTTATTTGCAGAGTATGTGGATTTCTTCAAGGATGCCAATTCTACAAGCTGCCCATGGAGGACTACAAAAGACTCACTTCTGCAGATCCAGTATATTTCATCCCCAGTTCAAAGAAAAAAGAGATACAAGCTGAATGAATGTTGATGACGGTCACATTGATAATACCTCAGACCGTGCATTTAAAAAATAAACATTATGATGCTGCATCGGAGCAACTTTCATGAAGACCGAAGGGAAATACATGAATGATTTGGCTTGCTAGAATCAAATATTTTCTTGATATGTATATTGTATTCAAATTAAACATTTTTAAGGCATTTTGACAGTCCTCCATTACTTATCGTAAGAAATTGAACTGAAAAAGAATTGAATCATTTTCTTCATTTCAAAAACTATGTACTATCATAATCAGACTTTGCCATTTAAAAAGCTTTTTAATATTTGATCCTGTAACCAACAGAATATCCGTACATGAATTGTTTTAGAAATTTATCATATTTATAGTAGGGCTGTGCAATATTATCGATATACCGGTATATATCGGTACAAAGTGTGTATTGCAATAATTGCAATATGATTTGTGATATCGCAATATATCGCACCAATGCATTTCAAGTAAAATTAAGTTTAAAATATTCCTTTTAGGCACAGACACATGGTTTAATTCTCCAAAACATGTTTGATGTGCAGGAATATGTGTTGGACAAATGATGGGAGACATTTTTTTATGTAAATATCATTAGAATTTGCTTACATATTTACCTTAATAACTTGTTGTATATAGTTTATAAGATCTGAAAGGCATTTTATCAAATATTTCATGTTTAAATCGCATAACGATGTATAAAAGCTCAATGTAGAAGTCATTCAATATATCGCAGTATTATTAGCTCATCAGGCCTGAAAGGCCCGATGGGCTTATGGCATGGCATGGTGTCCGGCGTCCGTCCGTCCGTCCAACCGTCCATCCGTCCATCCGTAAACTTTTCGCTTTTTCGACTTCTTCTCCAGAACCAATGATTCCACAGAGCTGAAAAGTTGTGTGCAGACTCCTTGGCCAATGGGGATTCTAAATTGTAGATTTCGTGACCCCATGACCCCAAATGGGGTCACAGGGGTCACATCCTTAAAAACCTATTTTCATCTTCTTCTCGAGTTCCAAAAGGTCTAGAGAGCTGAAAAATTGTGTGCAGACTCCTTGGCCAATGGGGATTCTAAATTGTAGATTTCGTGACCCTGTGACCCCAAATGGGGTCACCGGGGTCACATCCTTAAAAACTTATTTTCATCTTCTTCTCCAGTTCCAAAAGGTCTAGAGAGCTGAAAAGTTGTGTGCAGACTCCTTGGCCAGTGGGGATTCTAAATTGTAGATTCCGTGACCCTGTGACCCCAAATGGGGTCACCAGGGTCACATCCTTAAAAACTTATTTTCATCTTCTTCTCTAGTTCCAAAAGGTCTAGAGAGCTGAAAAGTTGTGTGCAGACTCCTTGGCCAATGGGGATTCTAAATTGTAGATTTCGTGACCCTGTGACCCCAAATGGGGTCACCGGGGTCACATCCTTAAAAACTTATTTTCATCTTCTTCTCCAGTTTCAAAAGGTCTAGAGAGCTGAAAAGTTGTGTGCAGACTCCTTGGCCAATGGGGATTCTAAATTGTAGATTTCGTGACCCTGTGACCCCAAATGGGGTCACCGGGGTCACATCCTTAAAAACTTATTTTCATCTTCTTCTCCAGTTCCAAAAGGTCTAGAGAGCTGAAAAGTTGTGTGCAGACTCCTTGGCCAATGGGGATTCTAAATTGTAGATTTCGTGACCCTGTGACCCCAAATGGGGTCACCGGGGTCACATCCTTAAAAACTTATTTTCATCTTCTCCAGTTTCAAAAGGTCTAGAGAGCTGAAAAGTTGTGTGCAGACTCCTTGGCCAATGGGGATTCTAAATTGTAGATTTCGTGACCCTGTGACCCCAAATGGGGTCACCGGGGTCACATCCTTAAAAACCTATTTTCATCTTCTTCTCCAGTTCCAAAAGGTCAAGAGAGCTGAAAAGTTGTGTGCAGACTCCTTGGCCAGTGGGGATTCTAAATTGTAGATTTCGTGACCCTGTGACCCCAAATGGGGTCACCGGGGTCACATCCTTAAAAACTTATTTTCATCTTCTTCTCCAGTTCCAAAAGGTCTAGAGAGCTGAAAAGTTGTGTGCAGACTCCTTGGCCAATGGGGATTCTAAATTGTAGATTTCGTGACCCTGTGACCCCAAATGGGGTCACCGGGGTCACATCCTTAAAAACTTATTTTCATCTTCTCCAGTTTCAAAAGGTCTAGAGAGCTGAAAAGTTGTGTGCAGACTCCTTGGCCAATGGGGATTCTAAATTGTAGATTTCGTGACCCTGTGACCCCAAATGGGGTCACCGGGGTCACATCCTTAAAAACCTATTTTCATCTTCTTCTCCAGTTCCAAAAGGTCAAGAGAGCTGAAAAGTTGTGTGCAGACTCCTTGGCCAGTGGGGATTCTAAATTGTAGATTTCGTGACCCCATGACCCCAAATGGGGTTTCATGGGTCACATCCTTAAAAACCTATTTTCAACTTCTTCTCCAGTTCCAAAAGGTCTAGAGAGCTGAAAAGTTGTGTACAGACTCCTTGGCAAATGGGGATTCTAAATTGTAGATTTCGTGACCCCATGACCCCAAATGGGGTCACAGGGGTCACATCCTTAAAAACCTATTTTCATCTTCTTCTCGCGTTCCAAAAGGTCTAGAGAGCTGAAAAGTTGTGTGCAGACTCCTTGACCAATGGGGATTCTAAATTGTAGATTTCGTGCCCCTGTGACCCCAAATGGGGTCACCGGGGTCACATCCTTAAAAACTTATTTTCATCTTCTTCTCCAGTTCCAAAAGGTCTAGAGAGCTGAAAAGTTGTGTGCAGACTCCTTGGCCAATGGGGATTCTAAATTGTAGATTTCGTGACCCTGTGACCCCAAATGGGGTCACCGGGGTCACATCCTTAAAAACCTATTTTCATCTTCTTCTCGAGTTCCAAAAGGTCTAGAGAGCTGAAAAGTTGTGTGCAGACTCCTTGACCAATGGGGATTTTAAATTGTAGATTTCGTGACCCCGTGACCGCAAATGGGGTCACCCGGGTCACATCCTTAAAAACCTATTTTCATCTTCTTTTCCAGTTCCAAAAGGTCTAGAGAGCTGAAAAGTTGTGTGCAGACTCCTTGGCCAATGGGGATTCTTAATTGTAGATTTCGTGACCCCGTGACACCAAATGGGGTCACAGGGGTCACATCCTTAAAAACCTATTTTCAACTTCTTCTTCAGTTCCAAAAGGTCTAGAGAGCTGAAAAGTTGTGTGCAGACTCCTTGGCCAATGGGGATTCTAAATTGTAGATTTCGTGACCCCATGACCCCAAATGGGGTCACAGGGGTAACATCCTTAAAAACCTATTTTCATCTTCTTCTCGAATTCCAAAAGGTCTAGAGAGCTGAAAAGTTGTGTGCAGACTCCTTGGCCAATGGGGATTCTAAATTGTAGATTTCGTGACCCCGTGACCGCAAATGGGGTCACCGGAGTCACAGCCTTAAAAACCTACTTTTATCTTCTTCTCCAGTTCCAAAAGGTCTAGAGAGCTGAAAAGTTGTGTGCAGACTCCTTGGCCAATGGGGATTCTAAATTGTAGATTATGTGACACTGGACCCCAAATGGGGTCACAGTGGTCATGATCTAAGAACCTATCTTTTGCTTGTAAACAATAACTTAAATAACTTAAATATTCAACTTTAGATAGTAAATCAATGAAATCCTGATGAGCTACAGAGCCCATGGCTCTATTTTTGCAATATGTGTCCTGTATATCCCAATATATCGCAATATGAATTTTGCCACAATATCCAGCCTTAATTTATAGGTATATTATATTGGACTTTTGTCATGTACGAGATAAGATTTGTGGCTTTGAAATAAAATTCATAAATTAAATCTGCATTTAGATTTTAAACATAACCTGTTTTAGTATTTATTACCTAGAAATAAAACTACGAGACTTGATAATCTATAATGTCTATTATCCAGAAATTAAAGAAATTGTTATTTTTGATATATTTTTCTCCAATGACTGGTAAAGATAAAAACACAGACTGTAACTCTGACTATTGCAAAGTGATTCAGGAATTAAATATATGTCAGGGCTAGGGCATTAAGGTGATAAAGCTTTTACAGTGTTTATTTCTAGCACAATATGACAGTATATTTTCAAACAGTCATTATTAATGATTTATGTCACTTTCTTAAAGAATTGTTATCATCCCTTATTGTGTAGGTTTGAATGTTAACCAGACCACGGACTTAAATTACATAATTTAAGTCCGTGACCAGACCTAGTTTATTCATAACTGTTCTTAAAATATTCAATTTTGGAAGTGAGATGAAGTCCGTTTATAGATAATTTGAAATAACTTTGTGAACGTTTGCTGATCTTGTGTCACCATAGTTATTCCTTTACTATTGAGTTTTGATTAACGACCATATATTGAATTTGAAGAAGAAGCAATGCGATGACAATATAATTAACTGTAGAAAAGCATTTTGTAATCTGTATGTTTAGTTCATGTGCTCATGGCATGACATGGCTTCCATCCGTAAACTTCTTCTTCTCCAAACCCAATGACTTTAAAGAGCTGAAATTTTTGATTAAATCAATCAGTCAAACTTTATAGTTGAAAGTCAAGTAATGTCATGCTGATCTTTGTATAAATTGTCATCATATTAAAAAATTCTTAACATAACATTTTTGCATGAAGGTGTAAACTTTTTTTTTATTGAAAAAAGTATTAGATTTTAATCAACTTACTTTTCCCTGTATACATCTATTTCATCTATTGTAAAATCATTCAAATGGCTTCCAATCACCTTGCTAATCCTTCATGCAGTCTCTATTCATTCCACTTAATTAGCTATTCAACCTTTGACTATCAACTCTATTTATTGTATAAACAACTCATCTCCAATCTGTTGTAAAAACAATTAGTTGTTTCCCCGTTATGTATCACTTGCACAAGTTAATACTTTTGTTAATAAAATGAATTGGATTGTTATTTATGCTCTGTTGGCATTTCTTTTTACATGTTAATTGTCAAGATAGAAATCTCATCACTGAGTTATTATTGTACGTCAGTGAGGCTATGGGTGTCGTCCACATGCGGACGATTGCGTAAGTATACGTTCGTACCTACTCATTCGTACGTAAGGTAATGCGTACGTGGTTGTGTCCCTGTGAGCGTAAGCAGATTACATGGGTACGATTGTGAACGTGCCTATGCATATGTACTTGCATACACATTCGTGCGTGCATACGTGCCTTTGTCCTTGCATGCGCAAGCAGATGTACGTCCTTACAATTAAGTTTGTGCGCAACATACATACGTGCATTTGTCTGTGTGTGCGTAAGCAGATATATACACGTTCACTTACTTACGGATGCATACGTGCTACGTATTGTAACTAAGTAGATATACATGCTTTCGATTTTGTACATGCGTATGCATACGTACGTATCTACGCAAAGGTACTCCAGTACGTAATCATAAGTACATGTAAGTGCATGCATGCGAAAAGAGATATACGTGCATATGATTATATATATATATGTGCCTACGGATACATATGTGTCTACACATACGAAGTAAGTACGTGTGTATATATGTGTGTGTGTACATGTGTAGTACATACTTATATCGAATAAGTAACTAACTACACACTCTCAGCAACGGATTCAGATTGACCTATGTCGACCCCACAGCGCTAGTTAAGGCCCTAATTAAAACTTTATTATAGCTAAAATGTACCCTTGAGACGGAGCTAACATGTGCTGATTCGTATATAAACCTATATATTCTGAAACGGATGCCAGTGACAGAAATGTCCAATATCGAATAAGTAACTAACTTCACACTCTCAGCAACGGATTCAGATTGACCTTTGACGAGCCCACAACGCACGTTCAAGGCCGTAACTAAAACTTTATTATAGCTAAAATGTACCCTTGAGACGGAGCTAACATGTGCTGCTTCTTATATAAACCTATGTATTCTGAAACGGGTGCTAGCGACAGAAATGTCCAATATCGAATAAGTAACCAACTTCACACTCTCAGCAACAGATTCAGATTGACCTATGACGAGCCCACAGCGCTTGTTCAAGGCCGTTACTAAAACTTTATTATAGCTAAAATGTACCCTTGAGACGGAACTAACATGTGCTGATTCGTATATAAACCTATGTATTCTGAAACGGATGCCAGTGACAGAAATGTCCAATATCGAATAAGTAACTGACTTCACACTCTCAGCAACGGATTCAGATTGACTATGTCGAGCCCACAGCGCTAGTTCAAGGCCGTAACTAAAACTTTATTATAGCTAAAATGTACCCTTGAGACGGAACTAACATGTGCTGATTCGTATATAAACCTATGTATTCTGAAACGGATGCCAGTGACAGAAATGTCCAATATCGAATAAGTAACCAACTTCACACTCTCAGCAACGGATTCAGATTGACCTATGACGAGCCCACAGCGCTAGTTCAAGGCCGTAACTAAAACTTTATTATAGCTAAAATGTACCCTTGAGACGGAGCTAACATGTGCTGATTCGTATATAAACCTATGTATTGTGAAACGGGTGCCAGCGACAGAAATGTCCAATATCGAATAAGTAACTAACTTCACACTCTCAGCAACGGATTCAGATTGACTATGTCGAGCCCACAGCGCTGGTTCAAGGCCGTAACTAAAACTTTGTTATAGCTAACATGTACCCTTGAGACGGAGCTAACATGTGCTGATTCGTATATAAACCTATGTATTCTGAAACGGGTGCCAGCGACAGAAATGTCCAATATCGAATAAGTAACTAACTTCACACTCTCAGCAACGGATTCAGATTGACCTTTGACGAGCCCACAACGCACGTTCAAGGCCGTAACTAAAACTTTATTATAGCTAAAATGTACCCTTGAGACGGAGCTAACATGTGCTGCTTCTTATATAAACCTATGTATTCTGAAACGGGTGCTAGCGACAGAAATGTCCAATATCGAATAAGTAACTAACTTCACACTCTCAGCAACGGATTCAGATTGACCTATGACGAGCCCACAGCGCTAGTTCAAGGCCGTTACTAAAACTGTATTATAGCTAAAATGTACCCTTGAGACGGAACTAACATGTGCTGATTCGTATATAAACCTATGTATTCTGAAACGGATTCCAGTGACAGAAATGTCCAATATCGAATAAGTAACCAACTTCACACTCTCAGCAACGGATTCAGATTGACCTATGACGAGCCCACAGCGCTAGTTCAAGGCCGTAACTAAAAGTTTATTATAGCTAAAATGTACCCTTGAGACGGAGCTAACATGTGCTGATTCGTATATAAACCTATGTATTCTGAAACGGGTGCCAGCGACAGAAATGTCCAATATCGAATAAGTAACTGACTTCACACTCTCAGCAACGGATTCAGATTGACCTATGACGAGCCCACAGCGCTGGTTCAAGGCCGTAACTAAAACTTTATTATAGCTAAAATGTACCCTTGAGACGGAACTAACATGTGCTGATTCGTATATAAACCTATGTATTGTGAAACGGGTGCCAGCGACAGAAATGTCCAATATCGAATAAGTAACTAACTTCACACTCTCAGCAACGGATTCAGATTGACTATGTCGAGCCCACAGCGCTGGTTCAAGGCCGTAACTAAAACTTTATTATAGCTAAAATGTACCCTTGAGACGGAGCTAACATGTGCTGATTCGTATATAAACCTATATATTCTGAAACGGATGCCAGTGACAGAAATGTCCAATATCGAATAAGTAACCAACTTCACACTCTCAGCAACGGATTCAGATTGACCTATGACGAGCCCACAACGCACGTTCAAGGCCGTAACTAAAAGTTTATTATAGCTAAAATGTACCCTTGAGACGGAGCTAACATGTGCTGATTCGTATATAAACCTATATATTCTGAAACGGATGCCAGTGACAGAAATGTCCAATATCGAATAAGTAACCAACTTCACACTCTCAGCAACGGATTCAGATTGACCTATGACGAGCCCACAGCGCTGGTTCAAGGCCGTAACTAAAAGTTTGTTATAGCTAAAATGTATCCTTGAGACGAAGCTAACATGTGCTGATTCTTATATAAACCTATGTATTGTGAAACGGGTGCCAGCGACAGAATTGTCCAATATCGAATAAGTAACTCACTTCACACTCTCAGCAACGGATTCAGATTGACCTATGATGAGCCCACAGCGCTAGTTCAAGGCCGTAACTAAAACTTTATTACAGGTGAAATGTACCTTAAAGACGGAGCTAACATGTTCTGATTCATATATAAACCTATGTATTCTGAAGCGGGTGCCAGCGACAAAAATGTCCAATACCGAATAAGTAACTAACTTCACACTCTCAGCAACGGATTCAGATTGACCTTTATTGCGATGTTCGGGGATCACGTCCCCGGTCGTTTATAAACTATTGTTACAGCTCACATGAGCTTTTGAGTTAAACTTAACATTTGTTTATTGTATTTAAATCTCTATGTGCTGACATGGAAGCTATCTTTGTTTTGATTTGGACAGCAACAGATTGAAGCGACGCCATGTTGAATCGACTGCGTGCTATTTATAGCTCGTGGAGCGCTCGGTTCAGCTATGCTCAACGCTGTCGGCTTTCTGCATTACGTTATAAATACCGGCACACAAGAGAAGAACGTTATTGTTGTTTGCAGTCTTAAATATTAAATAATAACCTACGAACAAGTGTGAATTGCTAAAAAATTGAATAAGGAATAAGTAACTGTTCGCCAACTTCACATTTTGAATAGGGAATAAGGAATAAGTAACTGTTTGCCAACTTCACATTTTGAATAAGGAATAAGGAATAAGTAACTGTATGCTAACTTCACATTTTGAATAGGGAATAAGGAATAAGTAACTGTATGCTAACTTCACATTTTGAATAGGGAATAAGGAATAAGGAACTGTATGCTAACTTCACATTTTGAATAGGGAATAAGGAATAAGGAACTGTTCGCTAACTTCACAGACCCTAAGATCTCTATTTATCATAAAGACGCCCATTTGCAGTTAAACGGTTGCATGCTCACTCAGTCATTCAAGTTCCATGCATTTTATAGATTGCTAGCTGAGTGATGAGAGTTTGAAATTAAAAGTAATATGCATGTATTTATTCACCCTCGTTTACCCATGGTATTATATATGCTCCGTTACTCTCCACTATATCACCCATGGGAAACCTTATCAGAGAAATCTGTACTCAAATTACCCGCCCTTGGCTGGCGTGAGCCAATCAAACTGCTGCACAGTTTGGACCTGCGAGCCAATGATAATTCATATCACTTCGTTTCAAAGCAAGCGAGGTCATTGTGTTTGCCATCCGTCACCGGTTATCTCCCTTGGCCATTTCCGTCTTATCCCATTGAGCATTTTCTTTGGTTACTGAATTCGCCACGCCGGCCAAGGGCGGGTAATTTGAGAGCAGATTCCCCTGATAAGGTTTCCCATGGGTGATATAGTGGAGAGTAACGGAGCATATGTTAAACCATGGGTAACCGAGGATGGTATTTATTAAAGGTATTCTACATTTATTATATGATTGCAGGTGAAATACTGGGATCTATCAATTAAAATAAACCGTGTTATCAGTCACTAGTGAAAATAACAATGGAACGAGTTATCAGTCACTAGTGACTGATATAACACTGACCTGACGTCATAAAACAATGCTCCGACGTCATGACACGTTAATGACGTCACATTGTTACTGAGGTAACAGGCTCATTCTGGACCCAGGGTAAACGTAAATGCAAGTTTTCGGTTTCGGTGATTTGGTCATATAATAAAAAGAAAATGTGTCTTTTCTTGACAAATACCATGTTTATCTCATCTCATGAGTTGGATATTAACATTCTTTGTTTGGTATTATATCAATTTATTTCACACATTTCTAGGCGTTCTTAAAAAGGAAACCTTTGTATTGGAAAGTATATGCATCTTAACTGTATTTTCCTTTCATCAGTATGTTTTTATCAACAAAAGTATTTGACATTATCTATCATTTATTATTTGTTTTTAGGGGTTTCTGTACAGATTCCGAATATAATTGATAATATTTACATTTCATCAGTTTTGAAGAGCAAAACAGGTTTTTACAGATCGAGTAAACATAACGCTAACCAAATATTTTGCTTGTCTGATGTAAACGTCTTTGGTAACATTTATTGATATTATGTGTTAAATTAAGTAAAAGGTCAAACATATCCATAAAATATATAAAATATATACATTGTATGCATGTCCGATATACTGAACACATGATCTCGAATTTGTTTCGGCTAAATGGAAGTTGCATCTTATATACCTCCAACAAAAAGGAATACTTTATTTAATATACCTTGCTAAAAGCCTATATATTAAAAAGATAAACAACGTGACACAAATGTATGTAAGTGATTCATACTGTTGTACTCAAAATGTCATAACAGTAATTTGATGAAAGAGAGAAACTAAAAGCCTATATATTAAAAAGATAAAGAACGTGACACATGTGTATGTAAGTGATTCATACTGTTGTACTCAAAATGTCATAACAGTAATTTGATGAAAGAGAGAAACTAAAAGCCTATATATTAAACAAGATAAACAACGTGACACATATGTATGTAAGTGATTCATACTGTTGTACTCAAAATGTCATAACAGTAATTTGATGAAAGAGAGAAACTAAAAGCCTATATATTAAAAAGATAAAGAACGTGACACATGTGTATGTAAGTGATTCATACTGTTGTACTCAAAATGTCATAACAGTAATTTGATGAAAGAGAGAAACTAAAAGCCTATATATTAAACAAGATAAACAACGTGACACATATGTATGTAAGTGATTCATACTGTTGTACTCAAAATGTCATAACAGTAATTTGATGAAAGAGAGAAACTAAAAGCCTATATATTAAAAAGATAAAGAACGTGACACATGTGTATGTAAGTGATTCATACTGTTGTACTCAAAATGTCATAACAGTAATTTGATGAAAGAGAGAAACTAAAAGCCTATATATTAAAAAGATGACACAAATGTATGTAAGTGATTCATACTGTTGTATTCAAAATGTCATAACGGTAATTTGATGAAAGAGAGAAACTAAAAGCCTATATATTAAAAAGATAAAGAACGTGACACAAATGTATGTAAGTGATTCATACTGTTGTACTCAAAATGTCATAACGGTAATTTGATGAAAGAGAGAAACTAAAAGCCTATATATTAAAAAAGATAAAGAACCTGACACATATGTATGTAAGTGATTCATACTGTTGTACTCAAAATGTCATAACGGTAATTTGATGAAAGAGAGAAACTAAAAGCCTATATATTAAAAAGATAAAGAACGTGACACAAATGTATGTAAGTGATTCATACTGTTGTACTCAAAATGTCATAACGGTAATTTGATGAAAGAGAGAAACTAAAAGCCTATATATTAAAAAAGATAAAGAACGTGACACATGTGTATGTAAGTGATTCATACTGTTGTACTCAAAATGTCATAACGGTAATTTGATGAAAGAGAGAAACTAAAAGCCTATATATTAAAAAAGATAAACAACGTGACACATATGTATGTAAGTGATTCATACTGTTGTATTCAAAATGTCATAACGGTAATTTGATGAAAGAGAGAAACTAAAAGCCTATATATTAAAAAGATAAAGAACGTGACACATGTGTATGTAAGTGATTCATACTGTTGTACTCAAAATGTCATAACAGTAATTTGATGAAAGAGAGAAACTAAAAGCCTATATATTAAAAAGATAAAGAACGTGACACATGTGTATGTAAGTGATTCATACTGTTGTACTCAAAATGTCATAACAGTAATTTGATGAAAGAGAGAAACTAAAAGCCTATATATTAAACAAGATAAACAACGTGACACATATGTATGTAAGTGATTCATACTGTTGTACTCAAAATGTCATAACGGTAATTTGATGAAAGAGAGAAACTAAAAGCCTATATATTAAAAAGATGACACAAATGTATGTAAGTGATTCATACTGTTGTATTCAAAATGTCATAACGGTAATTTGATGAAAGAGAGAAACTAACAGCCTATATATTAAAAAGATAAAGAACGTGACACATGTGTATGTAAGTGATTCATACTGTTGTACTCAAAATGTCATAACAGTAATTTGATGAAAGAGAGAAACTAAAAGCCTATATATTAAACAAGATAAACAACGTGACACATATGTATGTAAGTGATTCATACTGTTGTACTCAAAATGTCATAACGGTAATTTGATGAAAGAGAGAAACTAAAAGCCTATATATTAAAAAGATGACACAAATGTATGTAAGTGATTCATACTGTTGTATTCAAAATGTCATAACGGTAATTTGATGAAAGAGAGAAACTAAAAGCCTATATATTAAAAAGATAAAGAACGTGACACAAATGTATGTAAGTGATTCATACTGTTGTACTCAAAATGTCATAACGGTAATTTGATGAAAGAGAGAAACTAAAAGCCTATATATTAAAAAAGATAAAGAACCTGACACATATGTATGTAAGTGATTCATACTGTTGTACTCAAAATGTCATAACGGTAATTTGATGAAAGAGAGAAACTAAAAGCCTATATATTAAAAAGATAAAGAACGTGACACAAATGTATGTAAGTGATTCATACTGTTGTACTCAAAATGTCATAACGGTAATTTGATGAAAGAGAGAAACTAAAAGCCTATATATTAAAAAAGATAAAGAACGTGACACATGTGTATGTAAGTGATTCATACTGTTGTACTCAAAATGTCATAACGGTAATTTGATGAAAGAGAGAAACTAAAAGCCTATATATTAAAAAAGATAAACAACGTGACACATATGTATGTAAGTGATTCATACTGTTGTATTCAAAATGTCATAACGGTAATTTGATGAAAGAGAGAAACTAAAAGCCTATATATTAAAAAAGATAAACAACGTGACACATATGTATGTAAGTGATTCATACTGTTGTACTCAAAATGTCATAACGGTAATTTGATGAAAGAGAGAAACTAAAAGCCTATATATTAAAAAAGATAAAGAACCTGACACATATGTATGTAAGTGATTCATACTGTTGTACTCAAAATGTCATAACGGTAATTTGATGAAAGAGAGAAACTAAAAGCCTATATATTAAAAAAGATAAAGAACCTGACACATATGTATGTAAGTGATTCATACTGTTGTACTCAAAATGTCATAACGGTAATTTGATGAAAGAGAGAAACTAAAAGCCTATATATTAAAAAAGATAAAGAACCTGACACATATGTATGTAAGTGATTCATACTGTTGTACTCAAAATGTCATAACGGTAATTTGATGAAAGAGAGAAACTAAAAGCCTATATATTAAAAAAGATAAAGAACCTGACACATATGTATGTAAGTGATTCATACTGTTGTACTCAAAATGTCATAACAGTAAATTAAGAGACGTGAACGTTGACCACTGGAAATGCTCTTTCCTTTTCCTGATCTAGAATAATTTTTAAATTCCAATTAGATGTTTACCTTCCGATGATCGTACATGCATGTTCACCGCTGCGAGTAGTCGCGAGACTTTCTCCAAGCAATAGTACTAACAGTCGTAATATAAGTGTCATACCGTTCGAAGCGTCGTTCAACCTAACTCCTGTCATTAGAAGTGGTGGTGTGAGCACAAAGAGAGAAGTGTGTAAACGGTGGCCACTGGAAGTTCTCTTTCAATGTTCTGATCTTGAATAACTCCAAGACTTTACTTCAAATTAAGACAGCTCTGTTTTTATATTTCACAAACGAACTATGACCCTATACCGAATTTGAAAACTAGTCTTGCGTTAATATCAATGGTACTTCCATCTGTTTACTCACATGTGACAAAGAATATCGGTATTTCATTTTAATGAAGACAGAATTCCACCTAATCAATAACATCAAGAGGACAACAATAAAGAGAGATCATAATTTGTATTCATAAAAGTGACATCATTCAAGAAAAGAAAACATTTGATGAATATGTATAAAATAAAGGAACTCAGACGTTTGACGCCCTCTAAGATCATAATGGGTTATACTTGAGCACATTGTAGTGATAATACACACTGTGTATAGAAAAATATTGACATTTTGCAATCTTTCGATTATAATCCTTCATCATCAGTCAAAGTTTTTTTTGAGATTTCAGCTTTCTTCATTTATAATTATAAAGGATACACAAACATATGTATAGGTCCTGGCAGAAGACTTTAGAATGACAATCTTGTTATTGACATTCATAACACCATACGACCTGAAAGATGTAGAGCTGAAGAGTAAAATAAAGTCAATTTTATAATGCGATGAAATTGTCAAGAATTGTAGCTCAAGCATTTTGGATCATCACAGTATTATAAATGCTATTCCTCTATTAATTTTAATATTGGAATCACTATAATCATGCATACACTAAATTGAATTGAAGTACAGTGCCACCTATTTTGCTATTTTCTATCCGATATCTGCAGGTTCCACCTCAATACATAGCCACTATGATCTTGCAGGCTTTCCCCACTCAACTCATGATATATAAGGAAAATATAAGGCAGTTATCCAATTCAATCAATCTTTATATGGTACAGATAAGGTTTTGTTGTATATATACGATTATTCACTCCATATACATTTTATGGACATTCAAGCATGACAAGGGCGAATACGGACTGATCGCTAAAGTTACATCTTATTGGGACGACAATGATTAAATTGGTTGTCAGCTTCTTTACAATGGCAACTTTTCAAACCTACACTCGTGATTGCTTTTCAGAAACGTTTTCAATACTTTTTCCTACTATGGTTGTCTTAAAGCAATTCTGCTTTATAAACTAAAAGCCGAGAAAATAACATTATATACGTTTTAATATTGATTTACCAATTATGAATACAAATACAAATGTTAACAGATTTTCTCTGATTAGTTTTATACGAACATTGTTGATGTTTTTTTTTAAAGAGATCTACATACACCTTTCGCTCCTCATATGTTAAAAAGACAGTTTTAATTTAATATCTTGAAAATGTTAGTTTGTTTAGAAACAAAAGTTCTTACACATTATAGTCACATTTCAAAGAGTACATCGGCACCTTCGTTAAAGCTTGGTTTGAAGATTCAAAGTAATCACGACACATTTCAGAGTTGCAACCTTGATTGGAAGTGGCAGAGCACGTTAAGGCAAAGATAACTGCTAATTGTTGCGAGTTTTAAACGTCAGTTTGTTTCAATCAAAGAAAGCTTTGGAAAATACTCCGAAGCTAAGATATATTAACTTTAGGTCTCTTCAAAACTATAGAGTTCTCTAGAATGGAATAAGAAACTATTTATCCTACCATATATCATGTTATTGGTTGTTGTCAAACCATGTTATATAGAGGATATTGACATTCTCGTTGAATACCATTGTATATTTCTTCAAGTGAAGTAGAAATGAGTATGTTCACGAGTGGCGCAGCCACGAACGAGTGTAAATATATATTGTTTCTACTTCATGATTACATTTCATGAACAAATGATATAAATTATGAGAAAGTTTGTGATGTTCCTAACGTCTCATTATTTTGTATATTTTAATGGATCAATGTATTAACTGTATCAATAATAGACATATACATTCAATTGATTTTACATGAATATTATCATCCATATGGACTGGAATAACTTTGCTACAAACTGACATATCAATGTTACTGAACACTTATAATATACTAGAACTAGTGCCAAGACGATCGTCACACTGTCAGAGCTTTTTGTGTTTTAATCAGTCAGATATCTTGATTTATAATTTTGCTTAAAACATTATATCTCCGTCTTGACATCATATAAAATAGAATTGGATACATTGAAGATAACCGCAAACCGTTGTGACGTCATACGTGCGGTGGTATTTCACTAGTTTAATATTGCCTTATAGATATTACACTGAAGTATCTTACACGGGCGAGTAATAAATAAACCATCTATATGTACAATATTATGTAGTCGAACATTTGATTGAAACATATTTTATTCAGTCAAGAAAGGGATTGGGCACAAGTTATCCAACTTATAAAAGCCCTTTCCAGGTAATTACAACTTTGATATCACAACAATGCACACAAACGATGGACAGGTGGTAAGGATATTTACAAGAGTAAGTTAGACAAAGCGTTTAGTTTGAGAGATATAAATATGTACAATTTTGAAAACATTCTGATTTTCAAAGATAGAAAGACCTGCATCGCCATGTAAAATAAGTTCAATATTTATTGTTGTTCTGTTTCTAACAATATTTTCTAAAGATTTAAACATTACGGAATAAGAAAATTAAATGTTTTACACACACGGTTAAGATATATGGCCAGCTCACTTAATTATGATTTATTTAGAATAAATGTAAGACATGATGCATGTTGTCAATGTGGTCATATGTGTGAAAATGTTTTTCATTATTTCCTTGAGTGCCCACTGTACTTTACTCAGCGTAGAACATTTTTCACATAAAATATTTTTGACCATTTTTGAGCTTACATGTACGCCAACGCCTGGAAACACTTGTGACGTCAAAATAATACTGTACCTGTCTCGCATTTATTCATTAGAAATCATTGTTGATATTTTGACCCTGACGTACCCACTATGACAACACTTAGGATGTCAAGCTGTGAAAGTACATTACTTGCGCTTTTACACCAATAGGTTTCTGTACAGTCGCATTACTGGAAATCGATGAACTTCCTCATTGTGAGGATAGGTAAGGCTGAACACTTTGTATAATTTACATTGATACCATCTCCTATGCATATGTACATGAACCCGTGTGAATAATACGTTGACAATTATTTAATGCCCAGGAAGATCATGTATTGATAATACTATGAACCATTAAATATTGTTTGAAAAATTGGTTTTGTTCTGAACCCTCCTCAAAACGACAGCATGAAAAGGTAAACATCTAAATAGCATTTCACCTTACCATATATGCAAATGTGTGCGATTGATTAATATTTAGGAACTACATGCAAATGGATCTGCATTTGAACCATTAAAGAGAAAGTTAGTCGCAGTGTCCGCCATTTTGTTTTTCTGCTAACATGAATTGAGAAAAACGTTTTATTTTCTTATCATGTAATAGACTTGCAACTTCTCTATTTGTAGTTTTGTATTGGATTTTGATCGATAAAGATAGGATTCATTTCATTTCAACATAAATCATAATGAAAATAATTGGTAGGTTACAACCTATAGCTAGATGATAGAATTACTATACATGCCAAGGACACAGCACATATGGCGCATTGTTTAAAGTTAAGGTCTTCTTACTTCCAGTTCACAGTACGGTCAGCGAGATCTGGAGATTTAGACTAATTATAGTAGCTTTTAAGGAGACAATGGACTTCCGTGTGTCTGTTCTGATGAATCTTCATTTGGAAGGTTTCCTTATGGATTTTTCACTTGTCTATATATCTCAGTTTCTCCTCACTGCATTTTCGTATGTTTATGTAAAAAAGTGTAAACTATATTGTTTCCATTATATCTATAATGTTCAATAATGAATAAGACACCAGCAGGCAAAGTTCTGGAACTCTACATGATATCCATCACACATTCATCACACATTCAGCAGAACCAAACTCATACTCAAGGTAGATTTATCAAACTGCTAAGTCAAGTGATCCTGCGAACGTCTAAGAGGAATCTAATACATGATGCTTTAATCTCGCCCTGAATAGCAAGTTTTTGCAATCTAATACATGATGCTTTGATCTCGCCCTGATAAGCAAGTTTTTGCAATCTTATACATGATGCTTTGATCTCGCCCTGACAAGCAAGTTCTTGCAATCTAATACATGATGCTTTGATCTCGCCCTGACAAGCAAGTTTTTGCAATATAATACATGATGCTTTGATCTCGCCCTGACAAGCATGTTTTTGCAATCTTATACATGATGCTTTGATCTCGCCCTGACATGCATGTTTTTGCAATCTTATACATGATGCTTTGATCTCGCCCTGACAAGCATGTTTTTGCAATCTTATACATGATGCTTTGATCTCGCCCTGACAAGCATGTTTTTGCAATCTAATACATGATGCTTTGATCTCGCCCTGACAAGCATGTTTTTGCAATCTAACACATGATGCTTTGATCTCGCCCTGACAAGCATGTTTTTGCAATCTAATACATGATGCTTTGATCTCGCCCTGACAAGCAAGTTTTTGCAATCTAATACATGATGCTTTGATCTCGCCCTGACATGCATGTTTTTGCAATCTTATACATGATGCTTTGATCTCGCCCTGACATGCATGTTTTTGCAATCTAATACATGATGCTTTGATCTCGCCCAGACAAGCACGTTTTTGCAATCTAATACATGATGCTTTGATCTCGCCCTGACAAGCAAGTTTTTGCAATCTAATACATGATGCTTTGATCTCGCCCTGACAAGCATGTTTTTGCAACCTTATACATGATGCTTTGATCTCGCCCTGACAAGCATGTTTTTGCAATCTAATACATGATGCTTTGATCTCGCCCAGACAAGCATGTTTTTGCAATCTAATACATGATGCTTTGATCTCGCCCAGACAAGCATGTTTTTGCAATTTAATACTTGATGCTTTGATCTCGCCCTGACAAGCAGGTTCTTGCAATCTAATACATGATGCTTTGATCTCGCCCAGACAAGCATGTTTTTGCAATCTAATACATGATGCTTTGATCTCGCCCTGACAAGCAAGTTTTTGCAATCTAATACTTGATGCTTTGATCTCGCCCTGACAAGCATGTTTTTGCAATCTTATACATGATGCTTTGGTCTCGGCCTGACAAGCATGTTTTTGTAATTTAATACTTGATGCTTTGATCTCGCCCTGACAAGCATGCTTTTGCAATCTTATACATGATGCTTTGATCCCGCCCTGACAAGCATGTTTTTGCAATCTTAAATATGATGCTTTGATCTCGCCCTGACAAGCATGTTTTTGCAATCTTATACATGATGCTTTGATCTCGCCCTGACAAGCATGTTTTTGCAATCTTATACATGATGCTTTGATCTCGCCCTGACAAGCATGTTTTTGCAATCTAATACATGATGCTTTGATCTCGCCCTGACAAGCATGTTTTTGCAATCTAATACATGATGCTTTGATCTCGCCCTGACAAGCATGTTTTTGCAATCTTATACATGATGCTTTGATCTCGCCCTGACAAGCAAGTTTTTGCAATCTAATACATGATGCTTTGATCTCGCCCTGACATGCATGTTTTTGCAATCTTATACATGATGCTTTGATCTCGCCCTGACATGCATGTTTTTGCAATATAATACATGATGCTTTGATCTCGCCCTGACAAGCATGTTTTTGCAATCTAATACATGATGCTTTGATCTCGCCCTGACATGCATGTTTTTGCAATCTTATACATGATGCTTTGATCTCGCCCTGACATGCATGTTTTTGCAATATAATACATGATGCTTTGATCTCGCCCTGACAAGCAGGTTTTTGCAATCTAATACATGATGCTTTGATCTCGCCCTGACAAGCATGTTTTTGCAATCTAATACATGATGCTTTGATCTCGCCCTGACAAGCATGTTTTTGCAATCTAATACATGATGCTTTGATCTCGCCCTGACATGCATGTTTTTGCAATCTAATACATGATGCTTTGATCTCGCCCTGACATGCATGTTTTTGCAATCTAATACATGATGCTTTGATCTCGCCCAGACAAGCATGCTTTTGCAATCTAATACATGATGCTTTGATCTCGCCCTGACAAGCAGGTTTTTGCAATCTAATACATGATGCTTTGATCTCGCCCTGACAAGCAAGTTTTTGCAATCTAATACATGATGCTTTGATCTCGCCCTGACATGCATGTTTTTGCAATCTTATACATGATGCTTTGATCTCGCCCTGACATGCATGTTTTTGCAATATAATACATGATGCTTTGATCTCGCCCTGACAAGCAGGTTTTTGCAATCTAATACATGATGCTTTGATCTCGCCCTGACAAGCATGTTTTTGCAATATTAAATATGATGCTTTGATCTCGCCCTGACAAGCATGTTTTTGCAATCTTATACATGGTGCTTTGATCTCGCCCTGACAAGCATGTTTTTGCAATTTAATACTTGATGCTTTGATCTCGCCCTGACATGCATGTTTTTGCAATCTAATACATGATGCTTTGATCTCGCCCAGACAAGCATGCTTTTGCAATCTAATACATGATGCTTTGATCTCGCCCTGACAAGCAGGTTTTTGCAATCTAATACATGATGCTTTGATCTCGCCCTGACAAGCAAGTTTTTGCAATCTAATACATGATGCTTTGATCTCGCCCTGACAAGCAAGTTTTTGCAATCTAATACATGATGCTTTGATCTCGCCCTGACATGCATGTTTTTGCAATCTTATACATGATGCTTTGATCTCGCCCTGACATGCATGTTTTTGCAATATAATACATGAAGCTTTGATCTCGCCCTGACAAGCAGGTTTTTGCAATCTAATACATGATGCTTTGATCTCGCCCTGACAAGCATGTTTTTGCAATTTAATACATGATGCTTTGATCTCGCCCTGACAAGCAAGTTTTTGCAATCTAATACATGATGCTTTGATCTCGCCCTGATAAGCATGTTTTTGCAACCTTATACATGATGCTTTGATCTCGCCCTGACAAGCATGTTTTTGCAATCTAATACACGATGCTTTGATCTCGCCCAGACAAGCATGTTTTTGCAATCTAATACATGATGCTTTGATCTCGCCCTGACAAGCAAGTTTTTGCAATCTAATACATGATGCTTTGATCTCGCCCTGACAAGCATGTTTTTGCAATCTTATACATGATGCTTTGATCTCGCCCTGACAAGCACGTTTTTGCAATCTAATACATGATGCTTTGATCTCGCCCTGACAAGCAAGTTTTTGCAATCTAATACATGATGCTTTGATCTCGCCCTGATAAGCATGTTTTTGCAACCTTATACATGATGCTTTGATCTCGCCCTGACAAGCATGTTTTTGCAATCTAATACACGATGCTTTGATCTCGCCCAGACAAGCATGTTTTTGCAATCTAATACATGATGCTTTGATCTCGCCCTGACAAGCATGTTTTTGCACTCTAATACATGATGCTTTGATCTCGCCCTGACAAGCAAGTTTTTGCAATCTAATACATGATGCTTTGATCTCGCCCTGACAAGCATGTTTTTGCAATCTTATACATGATGCTTTGATCTCGCCCTGACAAGCATGTTTTTGCAATTTAATACTTGATGCTTTGATCTCGCCCTGACAAGCATGTTTTTGCAATCTTATACATGATGCTTTGGTCTCGGCCTGACAAGCATGTTTTTGCAATTTAATACTTGATGCTTTGATCTCGCCCTGACAAGCATGTTTTTGCAACCTTATACATGATGCTTTGATCTCGCCCTGACAAGCATGTTTTTGCAATCTAATACATGATGCTTTGATCTCGCCCAGACAAGCATGTTTTTGCAATCTAATACATGATGCTTTGATCTCGCCCTGACAAGCAAGTTTTTGCAGTCTAATACATGATGCTTTGATCTCGCCCTGACAAGCATGTTTTTGCAATCTTATACATGATGCATTGATCTCGCCCTGACAAGCATGTTTTTGCAATTTAATACTTGATGCTTTGATCTCGCCCTGACAAGCATGTTTTTGCAATCTTATACATGATGCTTTGGTCTCGGCCTGACAAGCATGTTTTTGCAATTTAATACTTGATGCTTTGATCTCGCCCTGACAAGCATGCTTTTGCAATCTTATACATGATGCTTTGATCTCGCCCTGACAAGCATGTTTTTGCAATATTAAATATGATGCTTTGATCTCGCCCTGACAAGCAGGTTTTTGCAATCTTATACATGATGCTTTGATCTCGCCCTGACAAGCATGTTTTTGCAATCTAATACATGATGCTTTGATCTCGCCCTGATAAGCATGTTTTTGCAATCTTATACATGATGCTTTGATCTCGCCCTGACAAGCATGTTTTTGCAATCTTATACATGGTGCTTTGATCTCGCCCTGACAAGCATGTTTTTGCAATCTAATACATGATGCTTTGATCTCGCCCTGACAAGCAGGTTTTTGCAATTTAATACTTGATGCTTTGATCTCGCCCTGATAAGCATGTTTTTGCAACCTTATACATGGTGCTTTGATCTCGCCCTGACAAGCAAGTTTTTGCAATATTAAATATGATGCTTTGATCTCGCCCTGACAAGCATGTTTTTGCAATCTAATACATGATGCTTTGATCTCGCCCTGATAAGCATGTTTTTGCAATCTTATACATGATGCTTTGATCTCGCCCTGACATGCATGTTTTTGCAATCTAATACTTGATGCTTTGATCTCGCCCTGACAAGCATGTTTTTGCAATCTTATACATGGTGCTTTGATCTCGCCCTGACAAGCATGTTTTTGCAATCTAATACATGATGCTTTGATCTCGCCCTGACATGCATGTTTTTGCAATTTAATACTTGATGCTTTGATCTCGCCCTGACAATCATGTTTTTGCAATCTTATACATGGTGCTTTGATCTCGCCCTGACAAGCAAGTTTTTGCAATATTAAATATGATGCTTTGATCTCGCCCTGACAAGCATGTTTTTGCAATATTGAATATGATGCTTTGATCTCGCCCTGACAAGCATGTTTTTGCAATCTAATACATGGTGCTTTGATCTCGCCCTGACAAGCATGTTTTTGCAACCTTATACATGATGCTTTGATCTCGCCCTGACATGCATGTTTTTGCAATTTAATACTTGATGCTTTGATCTCGCCCTGACAAGCATGTTTTTGCAATATTGAATATGATGCTTTGATCTCGCCCTGACAAGCATGTTTTTGCAATCTAATACATGGTGCTTTGATCTCGCCCTGACATGCATGTTTTTGCAACCTTATACATGATGCTTTGATCTCGCCCTGACAAGCATGTTTTTGCAACCTTATACATGATGCTTTGATCTCGCCCTGACAAGCATGTTTTTGCAACCTTATACATGATGCTTTGATCTCGCCCTGACAAGCACGTTTTTGCAATCTTATACATGGTGCTTTGATCTCGCCCTGACAAGCAAGTTTTTGCAATATTAAATATGATGCTTTGATCTCGCCCTGACAAGCATGTTTTTGCAATATTGAATATGATGCTTTGATCTCGCCCTGACAAGCATGTTTTTGCAATCTAATACATGGTGCTTTGATCTCGCCCTGACATGCATGTTTTTGCAACCTTATACATGATGCTTTGATCTCGCCCTGACAAGCATGTTTTTGCAACCTTATACATGATGCTTTGATCTCGCCCTGACAAGCATGTTTTTGCAACCTTATACATGATGCTTTGATCTCGCCCTGATAAGCATGTTTTTGCAACCTTATACATGATGCTTTGATCTCGCCCTGACAAGCATGTTTTTGCAATCTTATACATGGTGCTTTGATCTCGCCCTGACAAGCAAGTTTTTGCAATATTAAATATGATGCTTTGATCTCGCCCTGACAAGCATGTTTTTGCAATATTGAATATGATGCTTTGATCTCGCCCTGACAAGCA
Organism: Gibbula magus; assembly: GCA_936450465.1. Lineage (NCBI taxonomy): Eukaryota > Metazoa > Mollusca > Gastropoda > Trochida > Trochidae > Gibbula > Gibbula magus. Next base: position 2,167,588 of record OW388293.1, on the reverse strand, counting down.
TGTTTTTGCAATCTAATACATGGTGCTTTGATCTCGCCCTGACAATCATGTTTTTGCAACCTTATACATGATGCTTTGATCTCGCCCTGACAAGCATGTTTTTGCAATCTAATACATGGTGCTTTGATCTCGCCCTGACAAGCATGTTTTTGCAACCTTATACATGATGCTTTGATCTCGCCCTGACAAGCATGTTTTTGCAATTTAATACTTGATGCTTTGATCTCGCCCTGACAAGCATGTTTTTGCAATCTTATACATGGTGCTTTGATCTCGCCCTGACAAGCAAGTTTTTGCAATTTAATACTTGATGCTTTGATCTCGCCCTGACAAGCAGGTTTTTGCAATCTAATACATGATGCTTTGATCTCGCCCTGATAAGCATGTTTTTGCAACCTTATACATGATGCTTTGATCTCGCCCTGACAAGCATGTTTTTGCAATTTAATACTTGATGCTTTGATCTCGCCCTGACAAGCATGTTTTTGCAATTTAATACTTGATGCTTTGATCTCGCCCTGACAAGCATGTTTTTGCAATTTAATACTTGATGCTTTGATCTCGCCCTGATAAGCATGTTTTTGCAATCTTATACATGATGCTTTGATCTCGCCCTGACAAGCATGTTTTTGCAATCTTATACATGATGCTTTGATCTCGCCCTGACAAGCATGTTTTTGCAATTTAATACTTGATGCTTTGATCTCGCCCTGACAAGCATGTTTTTGCAATCTTATACATGATGCTTTGATCTCGCCCTGACAAGCATGTTTTTGCAATCTAATACATGATGCTTTGATCTCGCCCTGATAAGCATGTTTTTGCAACCTTATACATGATGCTTTGATCTCGCCCTGACAAGCAAGTTTTTGCAATCTAATACATGATGCTTTGATCTCGCCCTGACAAGCATGTTTTTGCAATTTAATACTTGATGCTTTGATCTCGCCCTGACAAGCATGTTTTTGCAATCTTATACATGATGCTTTGATCTCGCCCTGACAAGCATGTTTTTGCAATCTAATACATGATGCTTTGATCTCGCCCTGATAAGCATGTTTTTGCAACCTTATACATGATGCTTTGATCTCGCCCTGACAAGCATGTTTTTGCAATTTAATACTTGATGCTTTGATCTCGCCCTGACAAGCATGTTTTTGCAATTTAATACTTGATGCTTTGATCTCGCCCTGATAAGCATGTTTTTGCAATCTTATACATGATGCTTTGATCTCGCCCTGACAAGCATGTTTTTGCAATCTTATACATGATGCTTTGATCTCGCCCTGACAAGCATGTTTTTGCAATTTAATACTTGATGCTTTGATCTCGCCCTGACAAGCATGTTTTTGCAATCTTATACATGGTGCTTTGATCTCGCCCTGACAAGCATGTTTTTGCAATCTAATACATGATGCTTTGATCTCGCCCTGATAAGCAAGTTTTTGCAATATTAAATATGATGCTTTGATCTCGCCCAGACAAGTATGTTTTTGCAATCTTATACATGGTGCTTTGATCTCGCCCTGACAAGCAAGTTTTTGCAATCTAATACATGATGCTTTGATCTCGCCCAGACAAGTATGTTTTTGCAATCTTATACATGGTGCTTTGATCTCGCCCTGACAAGCAAGTTTTTGCAATCTAATACATGATGCTTTGATCTCGCCCTGACAAGCATGTTTTTGCAATCTTATACATGGTGCTTTGATCTCGCCCTGACAAGCATGTTTTTGCAATCTAATACATGATGCTTTGATCTCGCCCTGATAAGCAAGTTTTTGCAATATTAAATATGATGCTTTGATCTCGCCCAGACAAGTATGTTTTTGCAATCTTATACATGGTGCTTTGATCTCGCCCTGACAAGCAAGTTTTTGCAATCTAATACATGATGCTTTGATCTCGCCCTGACAAGCAAGTTTTTGCAATTTAATACATGATGCTTTGATCTCGCCCTGACAAGCATGTTTTTGCAATCTAATACATGATGCTTTGATCTCGCCCTGATAAGCATGTTTTTGCAACCTTATACATGATGCTTTGATCTCGCCCTGACAAGCATGTTTTTGCAATTTAATACTTGATGCTTTGATCTCGCCCTGACAAGCATGTTTTTGCAATTTAATACTTGATGCTTTGATCTCGCCCTGACAAGCATGTTTTTGCAATCTTATACATGATGCTTTGGTCTCGGCCTGACAAGTATGTTTTTGCAATTTAATACTTGATGCTTTGATCTCGCCCTGACAAGCATGTTTTTGCAACCTTATACATGATGCTTTGATCTCGCCCTGACAAGCAAGTTTTTGCAATCTAATACATGATGCTTTGATCTCGCCCTGACAAGCATGTTTTTGCAATCTTATACATGATGCTTTGATCTCGCCCTGACAAGCATGTTTTTGCAATTTAATACTTGATGCTTTAATCTCGCCCTGACATGCATGTTTTTGCAATTTAATACTTGATGCTTTGATCTCGCCCTGACAAGCATGTTTTTGCAATCTTATACATGATGCTTTGATCTCGCCCTGACAAGCATGTTTTTGCAATCTAATACATGATGCTTTGATCTCGCCCTGATAAGCATGTTTTTGCAACCTTATACATGATGCTTTGATCTCGCCCTGACAAGCATGTTTTTGCAATCTAATACATGATGCTTTGATCTCGCCCAGACAAACACGTTTTTGCAATCTAATACATGATGCTTTGATCTCGCCCTGACAAGCAAGTTTTTGCAATCTAATACATGATGCTTTGATCTCGCCCTGACAAGCATGTTTTTGCAATTTAATACTTGATGCTTTGATCTCGCCCTGACAAGCATGTTTTTGCAATCTTATACATGATGCTTTGATCTCGCCCTGACAAGCATGTTTTTGCAATCTAATACATGATGCTTTGATCTCGCCCTGATAAGCATGTTTTTGCAACCTTATACATGATGCTTTGATCTCGCCCTGACAAGCATGTTTTTGCAATCTAATACATGATGCTTTGATCTCGCCCAGACAAACACGTTTTTGCAATCTAATACATGATGCTTTGATCTCGCCCTGATAAGCATGTTTTTGCAACCTTATACATGATGCTTTGATCTCGCCCTGACAAGCATGTTTTTGCAATCTAATACATGATGCTTTGATCTCGCCCAGACAAACACGTTTTTGCAATCTAATACATGATGCTTTGATCTCGCCCTGACAAGCAAGTTTTTGCAATCTAATACATGATGCTTTGATCTCGCCCTGATAAGCATGTTTTTGCAACCTTATACATGATGCTTTGATCTCGCCCTGACAAGCATGTTTTTGCAATCTAATACACGATGCTTTGATCTCGCCCAGACAAGCATGTTTTTGCAATCTAATACATGATGCTTTGATCTCGCCCTGACAAGCAAGTTTTTGCAATCTAATACATGATGCTTTGATCTCGCCCTGACAAGCATGTTTTTGCAATTTAATACTTGATGCTTTGATCTCGCCCTGACAAGCATGTTTTTGCAATCTTATACATGATGCTTTGGTCTCGGCCTGACAAGCATGTTTTTGCAATTTAATACTTGATGCTTTGATCTCGCCCTGACAAGCATGTTTTTGCAACCTTATAATGATGCTTTGATCTCGCCCTGACAAGCATGTTTTTGCAATTTAATACTTGATGCTTTGATCTCGCCCTGACAAGCATGTTTTTGCAATCTTATACATGATGCTTTGGTCTCGGCCTGACAAGCATGTTTTTGCAATTTAATACTTGATGCTTTGATCTCGCCCTGACAAGCATGTTTTTGCAACCTTATACATGATGCTTTGATCTCGCCCTGACAAGCAAGTTTTTGCAATCTAATACATGATGCTTTGATCTCGCCCTGACAAGCATGTTTTTGCAATCTTATACATGATGCTTTGATCTCGCCCTGACAAGCATGTTTTTGCAATTTAATACTTGATGCTTTGATCTCGCCCTGACAAGCATGTTTTTGCAATCTTATACATGATGCTTTGGTCTCGGCCTGACAAGCATGTTTTTGCAATTTAATACTTGATGCTTTGATCTCGCCCTGACAAGCATGCTTTTGCAATCTTATACATGATGCTTTGATCTCGCCCTGACAAGCATGTTTTTGCAATATTAAATATGATGCTTTGATCTCGCCCTGACAAGCATGTTTTTGCAATCTTATACATGATGCTTTGATCTCGCCCTGACAAGCAGGTTTTTGCAATCTAATACATGATGCTTTGATCTCGCCCTGACATGCATGTTTTTGCAATCTATTACATGATGCTTTGATCTCGCCCTGACAAGCAAGTTTTTGCAATCTAATACATGATGCTTTGATCTCGCCCTGACATGCATGTTTTTGCAATCTTATACATGATGCTTTGATCTCGCCCTGACATGCATGTTTTTGCAATCTAATACATGATGCTTTGATCTGGCCCTGACAAGCAAGTTTTTGCAATCTAATACATGATGCTTTGATCTCGCCCTGACATGCAGGTTTTTGCAATCTAATACATGATGCTTTGATCTTGCCCTGACATGCATGTTTTTGCAATCTAATACATGATGCTTTGATCTCGCCCTGACAGGCAAGTTTTTGCAATCTAATACATGATGCTTTGATCTCGCCCTGACATGCATGTTTTTGCAATCTTATACATGATGCTTTGATCTCGCCCTGACATGCATGTTTTTGCAATCTAATACATGATGCTTTGATCTCGCCCAGACAAGCACGTTTTTGCAATCTAATACATGATGCTTTGATCTCGCCCTGACAAGTTAGTTTTTGCAATCTAATACATGATGCTTTGATCTCGCCCTGATAAGCATGTTTTTGCAACCTTATACATGATGCTTTGATCTCGCCCTGACAAGCATGTTTTTGCAATCTAATACATGATGCTTTGATCTCGCCCAGACAAGCATGTTTTTGCAATCTAATACATGATGCTTTGATCTCGCCCTGACAAGCAAGTTTTTGCAATTTAATACATGATGCTTTGATCTCGCAATGACAAGCATGTTTTTGCAATCTTATACATGATGCTTTGATCTCGCCCTGACAAGCATGTTTTTGCAATTTAATTCTTGATGCTTTGATCTCGCCCTGACAAGCATGTTTTTGCAATCTTATACATGATGCTTTGGTCTCGGCCTGACAAGCATGTTTTTGCAATTTAATACTTGATGCTTTGATCTCGCCCTGACAAGCATGCTTTTGCAATCTTATACATGATGCTTTGATCTCGCCCTGACAAGCATGTTTTTGCAATCTTAAATATGATGCTTTGATCTCGCCCTGACAAGCATGTTTTTGCAATCTTATACATGATGCTTTGATCTCGCCCTGACAAGCATGTTTTTGCAATTTAATACTTGATGCTTTGATCTCGCCCTGACAAGCATGTTTTTGCAATCTTATACATGATGCTTTGATCTCGCCCTGACAAGCATGTTTTTGCAATCTAATACATGATGCTTTGATCTCGCCCTGACAAGCAAGTTTTTGCAATCTAATACATGATGCTTTGATCTCGCCCAGACAAGCATGTTTTTGCAATCTAATACATGATGCTTTGATCTCGCCCAGACAAGCATGTTTTTGCAATCTAATACATGATGCTTTGATCTCGCCCTGACAAGCAAGTTTTTGCAATCTAATACATGATGCTTTGATCTCGCCCTGACAAGCATGTTTTTGCAATCTTATACATGATGCTTTGATCTCGCCCTGACAAGCATGTTTTTGCAATATAATACATGATGCTTTGATCTCGCCCTGACAAGCAAGTTTTTGCAATCTAATACATGATGCTTTGATCTCGCCCTGACAATCATGTTTTTGCAATCTTATACATGATGCTTTGATCTCGCCCTGACATGCATGTTTTTGCAATTTAATACATGATGCTTTGATCTACCCTGACAAGCATGTTTTTGCAATCTTATACATGATGCTTTGATCTCGCCCTGACAAGCATTCTTTTGCAATTTAATACTTGATGCTTTGATCTCGCCCTGACAAGCATGTTTTTGCAAACTTATTTATGATGCTTTGATCTCGCCCTGACAAGCATGTTTTTGCAATCTTATACTTGATGCTTTGATCTCGCCCTGACAAGCATGTTTTTGCAATTTAATACTTGATGCTTTGATCTCACCCTGACAAGCATGTTTTTGCAATCTTATTCATGATGCTTTGATCTCGCCCTGACAAGCAGGTTTTTTAATTTAATCCATGATGCTTTGATCTCGCCCTGACAAGCATGTTTTTGCAATCTAATATATGATGCTTTGATCTCACCCTGACAAGCATGTTTTTGCAATCTTATACATGATGCTTTGATCTCGCCCAGACAAGCATGTTTTTGCAATCTAATACATGATGCTTTGATCTCGCCCTGACAAGCAGGTTTTTGCAATCTTATACATGATGCTTTGGTCTCGCCCTGACAAGCATGTTTTTGCAATTTAATACTTGATGCTTTGATCTCGCCCTGACAAGCATGTTTTTGCAATCTTATACATGATGCTTTGGTCTCGGCCTGACAAGCATGTTTTCGCAATTTAATACTTGATGCTTTGATCTCGCAATGACAAACATGCTTTTGCAATCTTATACATGATGCTTTGATCTCGCCCTGACAAGCATGTTTTTGCAATCTTAAATATGATGCTTTGATCTCGCCCTGACAAGCATGTTTTTGCAATCTTATACATGATGCTTTGATCTCGCCCTGACAAGCAAGTTTTTGCAATATAATACATGATGCTTTGATCTCGCCCTGACAAGCATGTTTTTGCAATCTAATACATGATGCTTTGATCTCGCCCTGACAAGCATGTTTTTGCAATCTTATACATGATGCTTTGATCTCGCCCTGACATGCATGTTTTTGCAATTTAATACATGATGCTTTGATCTATCCTGACAAGCATGTTTTTGCAATCTTATACATGATGCTTTGATCTCGCCCAGACAAGCATGTTTTTGCAATCTTATACATGATGCTTTGATCTCGCCCTGACAAGCATTCTTTTGCAAATTAATACTGGATGCTTTGATCTCGCCCTGACAAGCATGTTTTTGCAAACTTATTTATGATGCTTTGATCTCGCCCTGACAAGCATGTTTTTGCAATTTAATACTTGATGCTTTGATCTCGCCCTGACAAGCATGTTTTTGCAATTTAATACTTGATGCTTTGATCTCACCCTGACAAGCATGTTTTTGCAATCTTATACATGATGCTTTGATCTCGCCCTGACATGCATGTTTTTGCAATTTAATACATGATGCTTTGATCTATCCTGACAAGCATGTTTTTGCAATATAATACATGATGCTTTGATCTCGCCCTGACAAGCAAGTTTTTACAATATAATACATGATGCTTTGATCTCGCCCTGACAAGCATGTTTTTGCAATTTAATACATGATGCTTTGATCTATCCAGACAAGCATGTTTTTGCAATCTTATACATGATGCTTTGATCTCGCCCTGACAAGCAAGTTTTTGCAATCTAATACATGATGCTTTGATCTCGCCCTGACAAGCAAGTTTTTGCAATCTAATACATGATGCTTTGATCTCGCCCTGACAAGCATGTTTTTGCAATCTAATACATGATGCTTTGATCTCGCCCTGACAAGCAAGTTTTTGCAATCTAATACATGATGCTTTGATCTCGCCCAGACAAGCATGTTTTTGCAATCTAATACATGATGCTTTGATCTCGCCCAGACAAGCATGTTTTTGCAATCTAATACATGATGCTTTGATCTCGCCCTGACAAGCAAGTTTTTGCAATCTAATACATGATGCTTTGATCTCGCCCTGACAAGCATGTTTTTGCAATCTTATACATGATGCTTTGATCTCGCCCTGACAAGCATGTTTTTGCAATCTTAAATATGATGCTTTGATCTCGCCCTGACAAGCATGTTTTTGCAATCTTATACATGATGCTTTGATCTCGCACTGACAAGCATGTTTTTGCAATCTTATACATGATGCTTTGATCTCGCCCTGACATGCATGTTTTTGCAATTTAATACATGATGCTTTGATCTATCCTGACAAGCATGTTTTTGCAATCTTATACATGATGCTTTGATCTCGCCCAGACAAGCATGTTTTTGCAATCTTATACATGATGCTTTGATCTCGCCCTGACAAGCATTCTTTTGCAATTTAATACTTGATGCTTTGATCTCGCCCTGACAAGCATGTTTTTGCAAACTTATTTATGAGGCTTTGATCTCGCCCTGACAAGCATGTTTTTGCAATTTAATACTTGATGCTTTGATCTCGCCCTGACAAGCATGTTTTTGCAATTTAATACTTGATGCTTTGATCTCACCCTGACAAGCATGTTTTTGCAATCTTATACATGATGCTTTGATCTCGCCCTGACATGCATGTTTTTGCAATTTAATACATGATGCTTTGATCTATCCTGACAAGCATGTTTTTGCAATATAATACATGATGCTTTGATCTCGCCCTGACAAGCAAGTTTTTGCAATATAATACATGATGCTTTGATCTCGCCCTGACAAGCATGTTTTTGCAATCTTATACATGATGCTTTGATCTCGCCCTGACATGCATGTTTTTGCAATTTAATACATGATGCTTTGATCTATCCTGACAAGCATGTTTTTGCAATCTTATACATGATGCTTTGATCTCGCCCAGACAAGCATGTTTTTGCAATCTTATACATGATGCTTTGATCTCGCCCTGACAAGCATTCTTTTGCAATTTAATACTTGATGCTTTGATCTCGCCCTGACAAGCATGTTTTTGCAAACTTATTTATGAGGCTTTGATCTCGCCCTGACAAGCATGTTTTTGCAATTTAATACTTGATGCTTTGATCTCGCCCTGACAAGCATGTTTTTGCAATTTAATACTTGATGCTTTGATCTCACCCTGACAAGCATGTTTTTGCAATCTTATACATGATGCTTTGATCTCGCCCTGAAATGCATGTTTTTGCAATTTAATACATGATGCTTTGATCTATCCTGACAAGCATGTTTTTGCAATATAATACATGATGCTTTGATCTCGCCCTGACAAGCAAGTTTTTGCAATTTAATACATGATGCTTTGATCTATCCTGACAAGCATGTTTTTGCAATCTTATACATGATGCTTTGATCTATCCAGACAAGCATGTTTTTGCAATCTTATACATGATGCTTTGATCTCGCCCTGACAAGCAAGTTTTTGCAATCTAATACATGATGCTTTGATCTCGCCCTGACAAGCAAGTTTTTGCAATCTTATACATGATGCTTTGATCTCGCCCTGACAAGCATGTTTTTGCAATTTAATACTTGATGCTTTGATCTCGCCCTGACATGCATGTTTTTGCAATTTAATACATGATGCTTTGATCTATCCTGACAAGCATGTTTTTGCAATCTTATACATGATGCTTTGATCTCGCCCTGACATGCATGTTTTTGCAATTTAATACATGATGCTTTGATCTATCCTGACAAGCATGTTTTTGCAATCTTATACATGATGCTTTGATCTCGCCCAGACAAGCATGTTTTTGCAATCTTATACATGATGCTTTGATCTCGCCCTGACAAGCATTCTTTTGCAATTTAATACTTGATGCTTTGATCTCGCCCTGACAAGCATGTTTTTGCAAACTTATTTATGAGGCTTTGATCTCGCCCTGACAAGCATGTTTTTGCAATTTAATACTTGATGCTTTGATCTCGCCCTGACAAGCATGTTTTTGCAATTTAATACTTGATGCTTTGATCTCACCCTGACAAGCATGTTTTTGCAATCTTATACATGATGCTTTGATCTCGCCCTGACATGCATGTTTTTGCAATTTAATACATGATGCTTTGATCTATCCTGACAAGCATGTTTTTGCAATATAATACATGATGCTTTGATCTCGCCCTGACAAGCAAGTTTTTGCAATATAATACATGATGCTTTGATCTCGCCCTGACAAGCATGTTTTTGCAATTTAATACATGATGCTTTGATCTATCCAGACAAGCATGTTTTTGCAATCTTATACATGATGCTTTGATCTCGCCCTGACAAGCAAGTTTTTGCAATCTAATACATGATGCTTTGATCTCGCCCTGACAAGCAAGTTTTTGCAATCTTATACATGATGATTTGATCTCGCCCTGACAAGCATGTTTTTGCAATTTAATACTTGATGCTTTGATCTCGCCCTGACAAGCATGTTTTTGCAATCTTATACATGATGCTTTGATCTCGCCCTGACAAGCATGTTTTTGCAATCTTATACATGATGCTTTGATCTCGCCCTGACAAGCACGTTTTTGCAATCTAATACTTGATGCTTTGATCTCGCCCTGACATGCATATTTTTGCAATCTTATACATGATGCTTTGATCTCGCCCTGACAAGCATGTTTTTGCAATCTTATACATGATGCTTTGATCTCGCCCTGACAAGCATTCTTTTGCAATTTAATACTTGATGCTTTGATCTCGCCCTGACAAGCATGTTTTTGCAAACTTATTTATGAGGCTTTGATCTCGCCCTGACAAGCATGTTTTTGCAATTTAATACTTGATGCTTTGATCTCGCCCTGACAAGCATATTTTTGCAATCTTATACATGATGCTTTGATCTCACCCTGACAAGCATGTTTTTGCAATCTTATACATGATGCTTTGATCTCGCCCTGACATGCATGTTTTTGCAATTTAATACATGATGCTTTGATCTATCCTGACAAGCATGTTTTTGCAATATAATACATGATGCTTTGATCTCGCCCTGACAAGCATGTTTTTGCAATTTAATACATGATGCTTTGATCTCGCCCTGACAAGCATGTTTTTGCAATTTAATACATGATGCTTTGATCTATCCAGACAAGCATGTTTTTGCAATCTTATACATGATGCTTTGATCTCGCCCTGACAAGCAAGTTTTTGCAATCTAATACATGATGCTTTGATCTCGCCCTGACAAGCAAGTTTTTGCAATCTTATACATGATGATTTGATCTCGCCCTGACAAGCATGTTTTTGCAATTTAATACTTGATGCTTTGATCTCGCCCTGACAAGCATGTTTTTGCAATCTTATACATGATGCTTTGATCTCGCCCTGACAAGCATGTTTTTGCAATCTTATACATGATGCTTTGATCTCGCCCTGACAAGCACGTTTTTGCAATCTAATACATGATGCTTTGATCTCGCCCTGACATGCATATTTTTGCAATCTTATACATGATGCTTTGATCTCGCCCTGACAAGCATGTTTTTGCAATCTTATACATGATGCTTTGATCTCGCCCTGACAAGCAGGTTTTTGCAATCTTATACATTATGCTTTGGTCTCGCCCAGACAAGCACGTTTTTGCAATTTAATACTTGATGCTTTGATCTCGCCCTGAGAAGCAGGTTTTTGCAATCTAATACATGATGCTTTGATCTCGCCCTGACAAGCATGTTTTTGCAATCTAATACATGATGCTTTGATCTCGCCCTGACAAGCAGGTTTTTGCAATCTAATACATGATGCTTTGATCTCGCCCTGACAAGCATGTTTTTGCAATCTTATACATGATGCTTTGATCTCGCCCTGACATGCATGTTTTTTGCAATCTAATACATGATGCTTTGATCTCGCCCTGACAAGCATGTTTTTGCAATCTTATACATGATGCTTTGATCTCGCCCTGACAAGCATGTTTTTGCAATCTTATACATGATGCTTTGATCTCGCCCTGATAAGCATGTTTTTGCAACCCTTTACATGATGCTTTGATCTCGCCCTGACAAGCATGTTTTTGCAATCTTATACATGATGCTTTGATCTCGCCCTGACAAGCATGTTTTTGCAATCTAATACATGATGCTTTGATCTCGCCTTGACAAGCATATTTTTGCAATTTAATACATGATGCTTTGATCTCGCCCTGACATGTATATTTTTGCAATCTAATACACGATGCTTTGATCTCGCCCTGACAAGCATGTTTTTGCAATCTTATACATGATGCTTTGATCTCGCCCTGACATGCATGTTTTTGCAATTTAATACATGATGCTTTGATCTATCCTGACAAGCATGTTTTTGCAATATAATACATGATGCTTTGATCTCGCCCTGACAAGCAAGTTTTTGCAATATAATACATGATGCTTTGATCTCGCCCTGACAAGCATGTTTTTGCAATTTAATACATGATGCTTTGATCTATCCAGACAAGCATGTTTTTGCAATCTTATACATGATGCTTTGATCTCGCCCTGACAAGCAAGTTTTTGCAATCTAATACATGATGCTTTGATCTCGCCCTGACAAGCAAGTTTTTGCAATCTTATACATGATGATTTGATCTCGCCCTGACAAGCATGTTTTTGCAATTTAATACTTGATGCTTTGATCTCGCCCTGACAAGCATGTTTTTGCAATCTTATACATGATCCTTTGATCTCGCCCTGACAAGCATGTTTTTGCAATCTTATACATGATGCTTTGATCTCGCCCTGACAAGCACGTTTTTGCAATCTAATACATGATGCTTTGATCTCGCCCTGACATGCATATTTTTGCAATCTAATACATGATGCTTTGATCTCGCCCTGACAAGCATGTTTTTGCAATCTTATACATGATGCTTTGATCTCGCCCTGACAAGCAGGTTTTTGCAATCTTATACATTATGCTTTGGTCTCGCCCAGACAAGCACGTTTTTGCAATTTAATACTTGATGCTTTGATCTCGCCCTGAGAAGCAGGTTTTTGCAATCTAATACATGATGCTTTGATCTCGCCCTGACAAGCATGTTTTTGCAATCTAATACATGATGCTTTGATCTCGCCCTGACAAGCAGGTTTTTGCAATCTAATACATGATGCTTTGATCTCGCCCTGACAAGCATGTTTTTGCAATCTTATACATGATGCTTTGATCTCGCCCTGACATGCATGTTTTTTGCAATCTAATACATGATGCTTTGATCTCGCCCTGACAAGCATGTTTTTGCAATCTTATACATGATGCTTTGATCTCGCCCTGACAAGCATGTTTTTGCAATCTTATACATGATGCTTTGATCTCGCCCTGATAAGCATGTTTTTGCAACCCTTTACATGATGCTTTGATCTCGCCCTGACAAGCATGTTTTTGCAATCTTATACATGATGCTTTGATCTCGCCCTGACAAGCATGTTTTTGCAATCTAATACATGATGCTTTGATCTCGCCTTGACAAGCATATTTTTGCAATTTAATACATGATGCTTTGATCTCGCCCTGACATGTATATTTTTGCAATCTAATACACGATGCTTTGATCTCGCCCTGACAAGCATGTTTTTGCAATCTTATACATGATGCTTTGATCTCGCCCTGACAAGCATGTTTTTGCAATCTAATACATGATGCTTTGATCTCGCCTTGACAAGCATATTTTTGCAATTTAATACATGATGCTTTGATCTCGCCCTGACATGTATATTTTTGCAATCTAATACACGATGCTTTGATCTCGCCCTGACAAGCATGTTTTTGCAATCTAATACATGATGCTTTGATCTCGCCCTGACAAGCATGCTTTTGCAATCTTATACATGATGCTTTGATCTCGCCTGTATAAGCATGTTTTTGCAACCCTTTACATGATGCTTTGATCTCGCCCTGACAAGCATGTTTTTGCAATCTTATACATGATGCATTGATCTCGCCCTGACAAGCATATTTTTGCAATCTTATACATGATGCTTTGATCTCGCCCTGACAAGCATGTTTTTGCAATCTTATACATGATGCTTTGATCTCGCCCTGATAAGCATGTTTTTGCAACCCTTTACATGATGCTTTGATCTCGCCCTGACAAGCATGTTTTTGCAATCTTATACATGATGCTTTGATCTCGCCCTGATAAGCATGTTTTTGCAACCCTTTACATGATGCTTTGATCTCGCCCTGACAAGCATGTTTTTGCAATCTAATACACGATGCTTTGATCTCGCCCTGACAAGCATGTTTTTGCAATCTTATACATGATGCTTTGATCTCGCCCTGACAAGCAAGTTTTTGCAATCTAATACATGATGCTTTGATCTCGCCCTGACAAGCATGTTTTTGCAATCTTATACATGATGCTTTGATCTCGCCCTGACAAGCATGTTTTTGCAATCTAATACATGATGCTTTGATCTCGCCTTGACAAGCATATTTTTGCAATTTAATACTTGATTCTTTGATCTCGCCCTGACATGTATATTTTTGCAATCTAATACACGATGCTTTGATCTCGCCCTGACAAGCATGTTTTTGCAATCTAATACATGATGCTTTGATCTCGCCCTGACAAGCATGTTTTTGCAATCTAATACATGATGCTTTGATCTCGCCTTGGCAAGCATATTTTTGCAATTTAATACATGATGCTTTGATCTCGCCCTGATAAGCATATTTTTGCAATCTAATACATGATGCTTTGATCTCGCCCTGACAAGCATGCTTTTGCAATCTTATACATGATGCTTTGATCTCGCCCTTATAAGCATGTTTTTGCAACCCTTTACATGATGCTTTGATCTCGCCCTGACAAGCATGTTTTTGCAATCTTATACATGATGCATTGATCTCGCCCTGACAAGCATATTTTTGCAATTTAATACTTGATGCTTTGATCTTTACATGATGCTTTGATCTCGCCCTGACATGCATGTTTTTGCAATCTTATACATGAAGCTTTGATCTCGCCCTGACAAACATCTGAAACCTCAGTGAGAATCACTCTTCGATAGTGCAGTTCTATGGCATATTCATAATGATTTGTTGGATCGTTGTGGCAGGTCTAGATCTTCTCCATCACGTGTGATCTGTTTGTATGCATAAAACAATATCGAGTCAGGTGAGTACTTGTTGAAGTAAATTGTCATACATACATTCATACTCAATAGAGATTCCTGTACTCAGTTATTCCATTCTAACCATATTATGTTACATATCGCCTTTCTCAGCTAAAAATAGAGAGCTCTGATTGGTTGCATCACCTATTCGATGAGCACTTTTTATTTACAATTTAGAATTCAGTCGCAAATGTAAAACGATCACATTGTTTCACATTAAAGAAGTTGTTATCCAGAAAATCTTCCTGTTCTGATGTAAGCAATGTGGGAAAACTTTCTCCAATGTTCCAAACTTTAAATATGGCGCCTACCATATAGTGTTAGGATCACAAACTATCATACATGTATTGCATTTATATTGCTATTACGTTCGATCCTACGATCCTCGCCCAAGATATGATGTTTAAATCATGAGCAATCTTTCTAAGAAAGTTAACCACTGTTTTACATTTCATGTCTCAACCAAATTGTCGGTCTTTCAGGTTAGGTATAAGACTCAACTGACATAATGATCTCTGCAGGACAGTTTCATGTTGTTGCATGTTTTGAATGTCTTATCCAATTTATATGAAATGCATATTCCGTTTACAATATATAGAGAATCTCACCCAAGTGTCTTCTGATATCAAATATATTAACACGAGTTGATAAAAGTTACCAATATCCGAGGCTTGCCGAGCATATTTTTACTTTTATCAACGAGTGTTGATATATTTGATATCAGAAGACACGAGGGTGAGAATATATTTATCATCCAAAATCATTCATATGACGTTAAAGTGAAAATAGTGTACATCTCTGAGCACATCTCTGCCATTTTACTTTCAGTGCGGTGAGGTCAAAGCATTGTGACGTCATCATGTGTATGACGTCATAGCATTGTGACGTCATTACTCGATGATGTAAAAGCATGGTGATGTCATGTAGCTGACGGCGACAGGGCATTGTTCAAAATCTACTGCCAAAAAGGTATCTCCTAGGAGATATCGCTTGATCTCACACAAGCGATATCTCCTGTGGAACACAGCTTTGGATAATAAATCAAGGTCTAACCAGAATGAGGGTTTGTCTCATGCATAATATGAATCTCTACTGCCGTTTTTCAAGTAATAAGCTTGTTGCTAGTTTCCCAGTTTGATCAAACTCAATGGACAGTTTTATGTCGAGGAAGGCCAGGGGTCCTCAAACTGATGGCATCAGTTTATACTTCCTCAGCATGAGAATGCTCAAAATATGTTCCATAGAAGAAAGATCATGCATTTTTCAGACACAAATTAGGACAGTAGGACGCGTTATAGCCTGAAACTGTGGACCACCATAATATACTCATGGTGAACTGATATGCAGCCTTAAAACCAAGGTTGTTTATTGAGCACCGACATCAACAGGGAAAATTGATAAAGTTTACTCAATATTTGTCTTCGTCAGATTGTTTCATGTTTGTATTCTGGATTGGATATAGATAGAAATGGGCTTCTGTGATATTTTAAAAACAATTCTCACTGATGTAACACCATTAGACAGTTGACATTATAAAAAGGTCTGGAGATGATTAACAAATTACATACAACAAAATATACATTAGTATTGTGTTCAAAGTGCATATTATCTGCTATCACAAATGTAATTATTAAGTCAAGTGGATGTAATACTCTATGACGTACATAACTTCGTTATTACAAAGGCAAGTAAAATGTCAAGGGTGTTGTGGTAACGTTGCGTCGGCTGAAAGTCTTTGATCATGTTCTTGTCATAAATAGCTGATGAAGTCGCTGATTTGTTGGTGCAATATGGGGGCGGAATACCACAGTGGTTTGTGTTGTCAGGTTAGAATTCGGATCAAGAGGTTTAAGGTTTGAATCCCACTAGGGTCTAGGCAATTTTGTCTGGCTTCGCTGTGTGGTCTTAGGAGGACAGCAACCTTATAAGTGAATCCTTTGTACATTCAAAAGTGTTTAATAAGACATGTTATCATCATCATCATCAACATATTTTTGTTACTGAAGTAGTATAAAATATCGAAAATATATTTTTATAACTTGACCAAAAATGCCAATTTGACAACAGTTTCATCGGAGGAGTTTCACCAGGTGATCTGTTATTTAAAATAGAAAAGACCGTTATTTTCAAATCGCGATATTGACAAACTGGCAACTATGCCATAAATAAGTTCAATCATTGAGTCTACCATTTGATTTTCATTGCATATGAGCGGGAGGAATTCCATATGCAAAATTTGTGAATTTGTGAAGGACGTGCGAGACAGGTGACACGACATTGGATAAGGATAGTATTATTTGAAATTCAACGTTAGAGTTTATGCAGTATTAAACATTATTAAAATATTGCAAACGTAAAAAGAACGATTGCTGTATGTGATGAACTATTTGCCTGACATATACAAATACTTTTCTTGCCAACATGACACATTTACTTTAACCACAGGCAGTTTGTGGAATACAATATATTCTCTGGATGAAGGAGTTGTTTATGTTTCTATATGTCGAATGCCACAGAGAAGGTGCATGCGCAGATGTTATTTGAAATATTCTAATTTCATTAAAACATTAAATGACTCAGAATTGAGCAAAGTACTTCGACAAACAACAGTTATTCCTCTCAACAAATGTGTTTTAGGAACACAAGATTATTGTGCCTTCAAATCCAAAAATGTGAAAATTATATCGCCCTGAATAAAATAAAGACATATTTACATCCAATACAGATGTTCTGTGGTTTTGTAAGCGCTAGGGCGATCCGGGAAGTCTACTATTGGTAGACACAATCAAGTTATTGCAGAATCTATTTAATTGGTCACTGAAAGGGTGAAAGTTTCTGTGGAGTTTTAACATTCCACGTCAAAGCACAATAACATAGTCAAAAACTTAACAAACACGACCTAAATTTTGAGATGCAAAATAAGAAAGTGTGTTTTTTAATCCCAATGTGTCTTTATTAGATCAGTTTTCTGAGCACTTTGGTAATCATTAAGTCATCATTAAAACTGCATATGTTATAGGTGCATCCATTACGTGCCAAAATAGCATATGTGGTGATTTAAGTTCAAATGATTTCCCTCAACTTACACAGTATTCCTAATCACCAAATATATCATATTTACTAGTTTCCAATGAAACTTAAACAACATCATTATACATGTTCAGAAACAGAAACTACACGACCCATGTACACGCACAGTAGTTATATGACCTAGCAAACATTTCCCACCCAAATTTCTCTTTTCGTCTGCTGTAAGTAAGTTTCGAAAATTACGTTTAACCAATTGACATGTGACAATCGTGGTGCATTGTCTGGTTTCCAATCAGACATCAGTACTTATTTTATATCGTCATTATACTGAGTTGACTGCCATCAAAATAGCTATGTTCGGCGACAGTCAATACCTCATCGATTAAATAACTTTATTTATAAAGGTTGGCATATGTGACCCCCAACAACACATTGGATGCACTTCAAAGCCGAACGAATCATGCAGAAAATGTTTACTGTCAATAAAAGGACGAGCTTGTTTCTCTTGATGCGCTCGTACACACTAATGACACAATTACGGATTGATTAGGATGTTACGTTGAAGAATTTATTGGGAAAGTGTTAACTGTTGTACAAAGTAATACAAGAACACTTCGACAGGTGACATCAAACCACATAAGGTATCAGGTTTTAGGAGAAACTCATTTAATTCGATAACAGATGTTCTACCGAATTGCAACATTTATCATAGTGCAATAATTGCTTATGTTTATCTTGAAGTGTAAGAACTGTTATACCTTGATATCTAAAAAATTAATTTGATGATGCAAGTAGACAACAAACGTCATATCTCGACAGACGTCACTAACCTGACAGTTACTGGCAGCACCCAGCACGACACTTTTTGCATTTGTTAAAGGGGCAGTAGCACGTTTTTTGCAAATTTTATTTTTTCAAATTTCCCATTTATATTGATAGTTTATGTCATTTATATTTACTTTAGAGGGTAAAACATCTTATTACACAGACCAATTATCTGTATTGACAGTAACAGTGTTGCGTATATGGCAAAAATTGCATGGCGGCCATTTTATTGTGAACACATTATATTATTTTGAATGACAAAAATGATTCCCATGGCTTACGGAACCATGTAACGTCATTAATTTTTTACTTGATTTTCCGAAGAGAGAAGGGTGTTTTACTATTGGTAACATCATTTTTCAAATACATTTCATCGACTTATTTGAGGGAAAAAACGTGCTACTGCCCCTTTAAATGTTCACATTTGCTATTTAAAATCAAAGTTGATGCACTTTGCTTCAGAGAGGGTATAACAACCCATTACAAGACCCGATAAATGTAGTCGTAAAAACGGTGTCATGATTAACACGAAAACTGGTAGAGCTCATTTTAATGTGTACACCTTTTAATAATTTCAGGATGTACGTTTCTGAACCGATATTCTATTTTGTGATATCTCTTTTTTCTTTAGAGAACGTGTTACAGTCCCTTTAAGGGCTTATCTTATCCTAGTTATCTTTACAATTAGTTTTATTTGGTGTTTTAACTTCTTTACTTGATTACATGCGTCCTCTTAACATTGACGATTTGAGGATTTAATATATCCTAGCATGGAGGAAAAATATAGTAACTTGCCTGATAATCTTATTAGTATATAACAGAAACAGAAACGTCACAATCAAGGCAATAATGGAATTTATTGTATGAAAATAAGTTATATTTTCACTCTGACAGGTGACTGGTATAATTTGATGTCATAAAACAGTGGTATGACGTAACGAATTATATTTTGACGTCACATTGTTGATGTGGTGAGGAGGTGTTCCTATTTGCCACTCAAATCAAACGATGTTGTTATGGCGTAATTACAGGGAAAACATCTAATAATATAATATGTGAATATTAATAATATTAGTAATATGTGTATAATATCTTGACACCCACCATGTGAGGGAGAAAGTGCTTTCTACCTCACTCGACGAGATAACCATGGTATTAGTCAAGAAAATACAATTATCAGAACTTGGCTTTCCTAGCTCTGTCCAAACTCTTATATGTTTCTGAATAAATCCGTTGCGCTAGTAATAATAATTGCGATATGGCTTAATAAACATCCAATAACAATGTAAGACAATTCTTATCGCGAAATTGCCTACATGAAAGGAAAAGGTTTTGGGGCATCATCTATGACCTTATAAATCGTGTATCGCTTATCAACCTAATACAGTCGGTTGAGTATTGAAGGACAATGTTGAAAGACCACAGGTGATTTATTATAGCTACAAAACCTTTGACATTTAGATGATAATCTCTCGTAATCACGCGGCTTTATACGTCATAATTGTAGGTTGGTTATAAAATTATGTTTTCTGCAATAACTCTCCACAGCCATATTAAAGCCGATGTAGCAGGAAGTTCTTACTGAAATAAAGTGATCTCACGAAAAGGTAAACAAGTGTTACCAATGGCTAAATAATACTTCTTAATTAATAAAAAGAGTTCATTAACCAATGTAAATGGTTTGGTTCAGCCATGCGAGTCCAATTCCCTTCAGGAATTTTAAGGTGTTCACATTAAATAGGCCGTTCGAAGGTAGTTAATATCATATGTCTGATGTAGCGATACCTAAACACTGATGGTATAGTTTTAGATATGGTCAACCATGTTGTCGTCTGAACTCTCAACATTGTAATCTAGCTCTCACACTGAAGAGTTCCACACTATTGTTGCTTTATATGTCGCACCATTTTCTTCCAATCAGATACCGTTTTCTATGCATATGGCTTATAGGCTCGCAAAATGTTGTATAAACCTTAATAATAAATGGCAAATTTGAAAACAAATAATATGCGAAAATACGTGCTAAAATGGCTTTAAGCCATTGGAGGTTTATATCTTATACATAAACATAAATACATTTCTCTGCAAACATTCCAATATAAAATCACTTGTATTTGTTACCGTAGTGAGATAAAGAACATAGAGGTAATAAATGATTGATCCCAAATAAAACTAAAACTATTAACACCAGGCAAATTAAATACAACAATGATAACCTCATTTGGAGATATCAAACAAAAGTTTCACTGACAGATCAGTTGTGTAAGAGCTTGATTGTGATTTTGAAATCAGAGAAACACATTGAATCGTGAAGTGATGCGGGACGTGACCTGATGACCTCGTTACCTCATTCGAAACATCGCAATTGAATCGAGTTTTCTTTTGACTACATCTGATCTGCCTCGGGTATTGATGTGTGTTTGGCCAAAATGTGGCCACTGTTCAACTCCATGTTTCGATCTTTTGTTTATCGGGAGGATGAAGCCAAATACTCGAATACTAATATTAAGGTACTTGTGTCGTAAGAATAGTATGGCATAGGCACTCATACAATATCCTCTATTTCTGTAACATGTGTAGTAATCTCAGATCAAATCTCATGATCAAATCTCATGTCATCAGTATCGTCGAAGAACATATCCATGCATCATTTTTTAACCAGGAGAAATGTAATGAGCTGATTTGTAAATCAGACAAAGGACTATGGACTGATTATCCAATCCAGACAGAAACACTGTGTATACCAATAACATTACATGCAAGAGTGGTTTACACCATTAACGTCAATATATAAAGGACATGAATCAACTGAAGCTGGTCCATCAGTCTGTCATCATTGGTCATGGAACATTACTGCACTGCTGGAAGTAACATTTGATGTGGGTCACCTGCTTAAACATATATAGAGATGTCAACTAAACATAAATCAATGGTTTAAGACAATATATAGAGATGTTTGGAACAATTTCCTGTTTGGATATTTATGTCAGCTAAACATAAATCAACGGTTTCAAATCATTTACCAAATATGGCCAAGAGACAAATGAAAAGCCCCAAGACATCCAATATTTCACATTCATTGCACATATGGCTGAACATTGCTCACTGTTTCTGTTTCACCAGACAGCATGTAGATAACATAAATATGACATTGGCGAAGTAGACAGTAAGACACCACATGCAGTGCGACATGCTTTATTCATTTATTCTGTATACTAAACTCAAAGCCATAATATAATCTTTTATTCAATATTCAAAAACCTGCCTATTTCCAGTTATCAAACCTAGTATAGATAATCGAAAACACTTGTTTCTATAATTATGTTTGGTGCACCTATCTAATGAACAGTTTAACAGATTCTACCTGAGCTCCTCGGCAGATACGGAGAATAAGAACATGAATATTCCAAGGTAAATAGTGATTTCTTCATGTTTGCATTAGTTTCATATACTGTTCGTTAGTACCATCTCTTTAAGTACGTTACTGACTATCTTGAAACGGAAACATTTCCATGTAAATCATCATGCCGTAAAATTAAAATAGTTATTAACAATGTTAATGAAACTTAATCTGTACGGTGGTATATCCAAGTTTGTTTGCGGCTGGATATGTCTAGATACCTACTTACCCCCACAATACTCTTGGTGTACATAGATTATAAAATTTGATGTATATTTATCCACAATACAGAGAAACTTCATAATCTTGTGTACCAGTCAGCTCAACCAAAATTCTCAAAATAGTGTGAACTGTGTGAAAGACACTCTATACCTGCCATATTATTTTACATTATGACCACTATATCTACCATAGGAATCAATTCTTTTCCAAACTTATAGACCTCTTTGGTGTCAATGCAAATTAACAGAAGATGAAATGTTCTCTCTTTTTGCTGGAGGTGAATTACCATTTACTGACGATTTAGCGGAAATGGAGATCTATGCTTATTCTCTTCAGTAAGTTCCTCTATTCCATGCTCTCTCCACTGAAGTGTATATAGTATGTCTTTGTCTTAACTCCGTTCCGTACATATGTATGACTTGTTGTAATTATCTGCTGTAACTGTTTTATGTATATTGATCTTCGGTTCAATCTGGAGGAAATAAAGAGATTCATTATTTTATTCATTCATGTATATGAAACATAATATATATGGAAACATCAAAAGTCCAGGTCTATGTGTATATATATATATACATTTAATATGTGCTTCTTTAGACCTACTTCCAAATTATCCAAAAAGATGACAAAATCAAGCTAAAACAAATAACATCACTGAGACAACATGAACATTCTCTCAAGTTTTCGATTCAAATTTTAAGAGACACAAAGTTTAATAGACCATGTTCTGTCTACAGAAACATTTTCAATTTCATTCACCTGGTATATGTTGAAGTGGTTGTTGAAACCAATATTATGTTCAAAAGTGAACTTAAACTTGGAAACATTGTTAAGCCGATGCTGAACAATTCAGTTCACTGCTGTGATCAACAACTACTTGGCCATACAGCAATGACACACAATCAAGAGAACGTTCTTTAGTGGCAAAAGTCCAAGCCCTTGTGCTCTTGTAACTGATATCAATGTAATTAAAATGTACCGAGGTCTGAGGTCTGCGTCCTCCCCGGAAGAATCTGTGTATGCAATAAGAAGATAATCGTATGGACCGTTCTGAGGATAACCCGCTTCCAAGCTCATCATGATATTAACATCAAATTCACAGAAATTAACTTTAACTTTAACTTAATTAACTTTTATTTCCGGCTGACAAGGGTAAAATTGATCAGTCTCTTTACCACCTAGAAAAAAACCCAGAAAAATGTCACACAATTTTTAAAAAAATAAATCTTACTCTCTCGAAATACAAAATATGAAAATAATCTAGTGAAGAGGCGTTGAATTATCTTAATTGATACGATCAGACGTACAGACGTATCCTGTTGAACAATATATCCTCACTCTGCGCTGAACACACAGCGGGTAGTATTATCCAATTTATTTCACAAAATTTCAATTCAGCTTTGCCAATATCGTCAGCCGACGTTAGATAATGTATCAGCTAAGGATAATTAGAAAAATAAGATTTTAAAAATAGAGATCAAGGGTATTTCTTCATATTTATAAACTGACATGCTATTATGACTAAGAAATAATGTGTTTCATTTCAATAACGAAATGGCTAATCTTTAAAACTAAGTTTATTTCTGCATGATAATCAAAGGAGAAGTTATAAAAAAACCGATTCTAAATTCGTGTCACAGAGAACTCTTTCCTTTCATGTTAAGAAACATTTCACAAGAAGATCTAAAGAGAAAAGAAAAAAGAATAATAATAGGCTCGCAGATTATTCTGTTTTTTTAACTATAATTATGTTTTTGTCCTGTATCAATATATCTGTATAATTGCATCGCTGCTTTATTACAAACAATGTTTTTTTCGAAAGGATGAACAGATGAATTCGTCAAGGTTTTTGGGGAGATGATACATAAGAGGTTTGAAAACGTTCTTGGTCTAATAAAGAATATATTTTCACTGTAAGTATAATCATAATGGTAACAAAGCATTATACTTTAAGCGAATTTATATATTTTAACAAAGCTTTTCAACTTTTAAATCCCCAAAACAACATTTTCAATAATTTCAGAAGAAAATGGAAAGGAATAAGTAACGGGTAACGCCGTCGGTTTTAAACTAAATGTGCGAGTGTTGAATAGCAATGAATCCCGGAAATTTTACAAACGCAACTATTTATCTTATAATTATTATGTCTAGGTTGATAAAATTGTTCAATGTGTCATAACAATCCCAGAGCACCACATTTCAGTTTACAAACTAGGGTGTTGCTTAATTAATTTCCAAGTGTATATGTATATATGTACGATATATATATATATATATATATATATATATATATATACTTAAAAACCATACCATGTTGGGTCTTGCAGATAATACCTACATAGTGGGACCTACATGAAGGAGAGGTGTTACGGCCATAAATCTTCTTGTAACGCTTCAATGGCAGCCATGGGATACCACGTATACTTTCAGATCTATTATATATACCATTTAAAGCACTCAAAACTGATCACTATTTTAGGACCCTTGTATCAGGTCCGACCCATTAAATCTTCGGGAGGACCCAATTAACTTCGGGAAAATGTCCCAATATGCGTACCGTGTATATTATACCCAACTTCCGGTCTGGTTTCAACGTTTTTTGTAAAAACTTGTGCAATCTGCTTACATTTGTGGAGTCATTAAATGTTCAGACAAATATGACAAGTGACTACTCGAAGAATGTGAGTGATCCTAGACAAGAAAACAAATAGACAAAAATTGATATGAATAGAATTATAGAAACCAATCGGTAAAATGATAAAGTCGTCTACCTCGAGTGATTCATGTGGGTTAGTACATGTAGTGGCGGATCCTTGGGGTTGGGGTTCAGGATATAACAATACCCCCCCCCCCCCCCCCCCCCAACCGTAAAAATGCGACCCAATACCTCAATAGCACGCAATTCTATTTGTACGACCCAATTAACATATATAATGAAGTTGTGTATACACGTATGACCCAATTAAAACTACCATGACATTACGATATTTACACGACCCAATAAAAAATAAATAAGACCCAATACATCAAGATTTATCAGTTATACAGTAGTATACAAACTACCCAATAAATAAATAAATGCGGTCCAATACATCGGTGTTGCATCGCTGAACAAGGTGGTATTGTATATCTGTTATATACACAATAGGGGCAAGAGTTGTCCCCCCTTTGACCATGATTGGATTTTAAACTGAGCAACCCAAAATATTGGGTCTTTATCTTACGTCCCAGTATTTCAGTAGTAAAACTCATTCCAAAAGTGACTATAATTTTGTGACATGTTTTATTAATTCAATCGGGAATATCTATTGTCACATATACACCATATTCTGCTGAATTCTGATAATTTGAAACCCTATTTCCAAGAAAAACAGTTAAAACGTGTAATTGGAAGCTATGTATTCGAGAAAGGTATTAAAGATAACAGCCATTGTCTCTGTTGATCATTGGCCTTCAAATATATTCCACCCAAGAAGTAAGGGAATATAATAGGCCAGTAAACAAATGCAGATGCAAATGAACATGAGAACACGTAATACAAATTCATTAATATGAAATTCCACTAGAAAAAAGCTTCATATACATGGGTCTATAACTGTATTTAGTTTTGTGATTTGCAAGTACTAGTTGTATACTAGCAGGATAGTAGGGTTTAAAAAGCGTTACTATATATGATGCGACATGGTCACCAAATCTATTCATTATAATCCCAATTAGCCAATAAGTCTGTATACAACATTTCAGATTCTTGGCGTCAATGGTAGAAGATAGGAAATCGAGAAAGAGCAAAGTTTATACACAGGTCTTTTTATTATTAAGAAACTAGAAAAGTTTTACTGTACTTTATATAAATATAATGAGAATAATATACGAAGAATAAATGTTTATTGAAAACATTTGTAGTGAATAATGTTTCAGGGGATCCTGCAATAACTTTATTCTAAAATAAATTGTGCAAAGTCGTAATCTTTACTTTTGGATGTGAGCAAACCTGCCATATTAACAACAAACCGTTTTCAATGACACTGAATTAGCTTGCAAGTAACTTATCTCTTCATGACTACCTTGATTACTTGATTGTAACATAAATGTCGAAGTGCATGTCTTCCTGTGCCTCGTTGGCAACAATATGAAAGAATATAATTGAAAGTCAACAGAACAATGGAATAGAATGAAATTGACATCTTTATTACATGATTACTTAATACAAACAGCCATGTTGAGTATTCGTATTCACTGCATGCAAATAAAGAATGACAATGCGCCAACACAAAAGCTATTTGATTAAACCGTTTAAGAAAACACTGCTTAAGTAAACGAAAATTACAAGCAGACAAGGTCGGCCATATCCCCAGCCAAGTGGGAAAAGTTTGAAATACAATAACCAAACTATTTTAACATTTTCATTGTTGATATTTTAAGCTATTCATTCACACTGTAATGGGTGTTCCACATACCAAGTTTGATTGACCAATGTCTTCAGTCAGATCAGTTACAAGTTAAATGCACATGTCACAAAGCTGTACTACACATCAAGATGTGAATGACTTGAAGAACGTCAAACACTATGTAAGCACTATGAAAGTTTGGTATGGTGCTGTGGATTTTTAGGATTGTGCAGTGAAAGTTCCAGGAGAGTGCATGTCAATGTAGGATTCACTTGAGCAATTATCCATGGACTTCCAAGTATTTGGAGTTGGATGTGGGGCAAGCAGTACCCTCGGTGACGGTCGTTCAAACGATCGTGGTGGAAGACGTGGAGGACGTGACCTCAAAGACTTCATTTCACTTTCAACTATTGATAATCTGTCCATATAAGAGCAATGTTTAGGACATTCTGCATAACAATAAAGTTTATCAATGTCCCTGATAATAATCTGCATCCTACAGTCCATGCTATCAAGTTTCTCTTCACAGGTGTTCAACCGAACATTCAAATTCTTACCACAACACTGTCCCATTCTGAGTCTAACACTGGTCGCCATTTACATTACCGACAAGTCCATGCAGACCCAACACATGTAGAATTTTGCATCTGGGTTGCAACTCAAAATACAACAAGTGTTTGTCACTAATGTGACATAATCCTCCGCCGCAAATTATCAATCAATTATACAGAGAACAGACAGGAAAGTACACAGTCTGAGAAATTCAAAGTTTCACTGTGACCTTGAAAACAAGAGTCATCAGTAGATGACATATCCCACCGGTCCCCCATTAACTCTATTAATACATACGATATATCTTAATATAATAGATGATAAATTTGTATTCAGAATTTTAACAAATCTGAAAATAACATCACTCCATTAAATGGGTAAAGCACACACAAAGTTTCAGAAAGATATGATGAATGGTTTTCGAGTTCTGCTCCGGAAACGCATCTATCCCTGAACAGAGTCCCATTTCAACTCGTTTCCATGGAAACGATAACAATTAATATTTTCAGAAATCAGAAAGTAATAAAGGCACCACTCCAGTAAATGGGTAAAGCACACCCAAAGTTTCAGAAAGATATGACTAATGGTTTTCGAGTAACGCTCCGGAAACGAAATGATTACGGACGGGGTGATGACACTATCCCACGGTATTACAATTACTTGAATATATTATATATATATATAATATAAACATTGTCAATTATTTTTCATGATGGAACACTGGTAAAATTGAAACAATCAAAACCGAGAAAACACTATTTACGATTTCAGTTGTGTTGTAACTCATTCCACTGAGGGTTCCCTCTGGCTAGGGATGATCTACCGAAACATGTCTGAAGCCAAACAATTATTAACATTGCTTGACTCAATAAAAGATTATGCCTTTGAACACTATGGACTTGCAACCCTAAAGCCTGTTTCACTATCAAGAAACTATTAAAACAAAAATGAAGTTTCAAAACATAAACCAGCTTTAGCTGTTTTTTTGATAAAATTAAAAAGATTCTGGGCACCCTGGCATTGTAAGCCTAAAAGGCCCAACAGTACTATATAGGCTAATTCCATATCAAATTTGCAAGTCATATAGTATTTAAGTTATAATCCAGAAACAACTTGTTGTAAAGTTTTTGCTCTGAATTTAGTAAATAATATAACCTTGAGGCGCAAAAGCACGGATGCACGCACACCGAAAGCGCTATTAACCCATGACTACATCCTAGCCGGGATATAAAAAGGTTATTTTAAAATTCAGAGTGGCTCAGGACAACACATGATTTCAGACTTTAAAATCTTCAATTGCCAATGTTTCCCAACATTTTCATAACTTTTGGTGCATTTGCAATTTGACAAGAGAGACAAACAAGTTTTATGATGGAAAGATTCCTCACAATGTAAAAAAACTAATCAATTAAACGAAAGAAATGTCCAATCAGTATTGTTAAAAAAGTATTTGGTTGAATCATGCAAGTACCATAATCAACATAATAGAAATCAACTATTAAACTACTAACTAAAATCAATAAATCTTATTTCCCTCCAAAGATATTCATACTTTCCCAGAAATTGAAAGTTGATTGTCTCTCTTTATGCCTGTAACTGGTACCTGGTATGAGTAATGGACATTCATAATAAACACTTAACAAAGTAACTGGATACTTTAAACACTTTCAACAATCAGATTTTATCTGAAAAAAAGCCATATAACTTTGCATAATGATAGCAAACTCTGTTAAAATAAACTCTCTGTAGAATTCTGGGATTTGCATCAGTTAATATGATTATGTTTGATGCAACCCATGAATTTTTTTAAAAACCATTGTCAATGTGTTAAAATCTTATATGAAAGTCACTGAATTGACATTTTCTAAAAGACAATCAAGGTTCCACACCACGCCACATAAAATACTATAGTGTGTATTTTACAGTCGTAACACACATTTATAATCAATCACAAAAGGAATATGTTTCTGATAAATAATGATATATAAATGTTAGTGTCATTTCGACCAAATCTCATAACAGTTTGAGAAGAGATAAGAAAGGTACATAGCTAATGGGATGACAAGACCAAATATCCAACACAATCTTACGCAATAAACATAATCATGTATCAAACTCGAGGGAAAAATGTAAGCACCCCACGTTTTTAAACAAGCAAACATTGCCTTTAAGTCAAAATCGCTAGTTAAAAAGCTTTGACTCTTAAATTGCAAATTCTAAAAAAACAAATGCAAAAACAGATCGCCTAGTTTAAAAAACTGCAATCAACAACCCAAAGTTTTCTGCACAAGGGCTGCACACCGAAAGTATGGTCAGTTGGTGTTCAAAAACATGCAATGTACAAAATATAATACCTTAAGTCATTTTGATTTGCCATGTCTCATATTGTTAACTTTGCTTCTTATCTGCGGCAGAGTTCTCAATGGCAATAATTTTTGGATTTCTCTGAGATCTGCCTGGTGTACGCTTGAAATTTTTCCAATGAGATGACTCTTGAACTTTTTTCTGAGAAGATTGTTCTCAGCTTCACTCCACGCTGTCCTCTTTCTCTTACCTTGAAAAAGAATAACATTGTCAATGGCTCATTAACACATTTGTACCTTTATAGGATAATATTTATATAAATAAATGTACTAAAAATGTATTAACATGTGATACAGGGTGTAGAAAATGTTTTTAAAGATGTTTTGTTAGTTGGTGATGAGAATCGGAAAATAAAATTCCCATTTTAAATCTTAATGCATATAGTTGATAGAATAAAGATACAAACAAGTCTTTAGGTAAATTTTTGATTGGCATTCTAGAGGTTGACATTATGAAGGATGACACTTTTATGGATATACAACTCATTTTGTAAATGCAACGTTTCAACATGGACTCTAGTGTTGTTGCTGACAACTACTTTAGAATCGATGTCGAAATGTCACCTTTAAACAATAAGGAATTGCATATCCATAAAAAAAAGACTTCATCTTTTATTCTTCAGGTACTGATCTGTATAATTCATGCTTATCACCCAAGCTTCATCTATGTGAATATCAATTACCTTTACTAGTTACACTGTCAACCTCCTCAGAGCCAGAGCCAGTGTTTCCCTCCATAGATCCAGAGCCAGTGTTTCCCTCCACAGAGCCAGAGCCAGTGTTTCCCTCCACAGAGCCAGAGCCAGTGTTTCCCTCCATAGATCCAGAGCCAGTGTTTCCCTCCACAGAGCCAGAGCCAGTGTTTCCCTCCATAGATCCAGAGCCAGTGTTTCCCTCCACAGAGCCAGAGCCAGTGTTTCCCTCCACAGAGCCAGAGCCAGTGTTTCCCTCCATAGATCCAGAGCCAGTGTTTCCCTCCACAGAGCCAGAGCCAGTGTTTCCCTCCATAGATCCAGAGCCAGTGTTTCCCTCCACAGAGCCAGAGCCAGTGTTTCCCTCCATAGATCTAGAGCCAGAGTTTCCCTCCACAGATCCAGAGTTTCCCTCCACAGATCCAGAGCCAGTGTTTCCCTCCACAGAGCCAGAGCCAGTGTTTCCCTCCACAGATCCAGAGCCAGAGCCAGAGTTTCCCTCCACAGATCCAGAGCCAGTGTTTCCCTTTAAAGAGCCAGAGCCAGTGTTTCCCTCAACATCCCCAGAGTAGTTGAGTGTGCCAGTGTTCTCAAAAGTGCTAGCTTTCCCATTCACAGTGCCAGGGTTCTTGTCCAAATATGCAGGCTTTACACAGAATTCTTCTCCAGAAGAGATCTCTGCTTCTGAAATGTTATCAAACACATTTAGTTCAATATTTTTAAAGAATACATATTGGGGTTTTATGGTGAAGATTAATTCATTTGAAAACAAGTGATTGTCACTAAGGTGACATAATCCCCCGCCGTAAATCATCAATCAATTATTATAGAAAACAGGTAAGTACACAGTCTGAGCAATTCAAAGTTTCACTGTGACCTTGAGAATATGTCAAGGTCACAATATCTAATCAGTGAGTTGTCTTTGTTAGGAGTTAAGCTATCAACAGAATCCAGTCAGAGGTTCTTGAGATATCGCTTACAAGGGTAAACCTGCAAGTTCACATGTGGGAAAATTCAAAGTTCCGCTGTGACCTTGAGAATAATGTCAAGGTCACCAAAATCTAATCAGTCCGAGGTCTTCCCCAGGAGAAGCTATGTGTAAAAAGCAGGGTGAAGATTTGTTTTAATATTTTGCTCATCCTAGCCTCTAGACTTCCTAAATCAAATATATTATCAACACTCGTTGATTAAAGTAAAAATACCCTCTGCAAGCATGTGGTATTTGTTACTTCAAATTGTGTTGATATAGTTGATATCGGAGACACTTTTATATGTAATTTAAACATAGGTATAAACCATTCTAATTTGAAAATATATGATTCATTGTACATGAGGTTTTGCTTACTACTTTAACATAAGGAACACACAAGTCAGTATGTTAAGTAATCAACGTGTCGAATTTTCAAGTAGAATACATAAGAAAAGATAGCAAAAATCGAAAAATAAGTTTATGGATACTCTTCGATTTTCTTGTGCAAGGCTACATTTCCATGCTGATGAAGTGAACATAGTCAACATCGTCTTGTCACAAAAAAGGCATTGTCTAGAAATTTTGGTTTAAATTATTGTTAAATTATTGGGACACTTCTCAACCAGACACGAAACAAGTTTTAGAGGTGATAACCAATGTATTAGAAATGAATTAATGGGTCACTAATTATATACATTACAACACCAAAGAAAAAAGCTGCTACTCACTCGACTCTTGGGTACATTCACCTCCAAGGGGATGGGGAGTTTGTTTGCTTCCATCCGATGTCCACCTCCTCAATTCTGTGTGGCCTTGGTTCATCAGCTGCTGATGAAATCATAATGTCAAAGAACCTTTGCAATAGATGTATTGTTGGGTCATGTATATACACATATACAAAATGGTGAATTATTGGGACTTCTCTGCCAGACAGTGACTCGAAATAAGATCTAGAGCTACTCAGCTTTCTGCAAAAAGTAATTATTGGGACATTGATAGTTATATAACTTATATATAGAATGTTAAATTATTGGGACACTTCTCAACCAGACACCA
Source organism: Gibbula magus (assembly GCA_936450465.1). Classification (NCBI taxonomy): domain Eukaryota; kingdom Metazoa; phylum Mollusca; class Gastropoda; order Trochida; family Trochidae; genus Gibbula; species Gibbula magus. The sequence continues at coordinate 2,135,167 of OW388293.1, read as the reverse complement.
AACAAGTTTTAGGGGTGATAACCAATGTTTTAGAAATGAATTATTGGGTCACTTATTATATACATTACAACACCAAAGAATAAAGCTGCTACTCACTCGACTCTTGAGTACCTTCACCTCCAAGGGGATGGGGAGGTTCGTTTGCTTCCATCCCATGTCCATCTCCTCAATTCTGTGTGGCCTTTGTGTCATCAGCTGCTGATGGAAATCATAATGTCAAAGAACCTTTGCAATAGAGGCATAGTTGGGTCATGTATATACATATATACAAAATGGTGAATTATTGGGACTTCTCGGCGAGACACGAAACAAGTTTTAGAGCTACTCAGCTTTCTGCAAAAAAGTAATTATTGGGACATTGATAGTTATATAACATATATAGAATGTTAAATTATTGGGACACTTCTCAACCAGACACGAAACAAGTTTTAGAGGTGATAACCAATGTATTAGAAATTAATTATTGGGTCACTTATTATATACATAACCACACCAAAGAATAAAGCTGCTACTCACTCGACTCTTGAGTATCTTCACCTCCAAGGGGATGGGGAGGTTCGTTTGCTTCCATCCCATGTCCATCTCCTCAATTCTGTGTGGCCTTTGTGTCATCAGCTGCTGATGGAAATCATAATGTCAAAGAAACATTGCAGTAGAGGTATAGTTGGGTCATGTATATATACATATATACAAAATGGTGAATTATTGGGACTTCTCGGCGAGACTCGAAACAAGTTTTAGAGCTACTCAGCTTTCTGCAAAAAAGTAATTATTGGGACATTGATAGTTATATAACATATATAGAATGTTAAATTATTGGGACACTTCTCAACCAGACACGAAACAAGTTTTAGAGGTGATAACCAATGTATTAGAAATTAATTATTGGGTCACTTATTATATACATAACCACACCAAAGAATAAAGCTGCTACTCACTCGACTCTTGAGTATCTTCACCTCCAAGGGGATGGGGAGGTTCGTTTGCTTCCATCCCATGTCCATCTCCTCAATTCTGTGTGGCCTTTGTGTCATCAGCTGCTGATGGAAATCATAATGTCAAAGAACCTTTGCAATAGAGGCATAGTTGGGTCATGTATATACATATATACAAAATGGTGAATTATTGGGACTTCTCGGCGAGAATCTAAACAAGTTTTAGAGCTACTCAGCTTTCTGCAAAAAAGTAATTATTGGGACATTGATAGTTACATGTATATAACATATATAGAATGTTAAATTATTGGGACACTTCTCAACCAGACACGAAACAAGTTTTAGAGGTGATAACCAATGTATTAGAAATTAATTATTGGGTCACTTATTATATACATAACCACACCAAAGAATAAAGCTGCTACTCACTCGACTCTTGAGTATCTTCACCTCCAAGGGGATGGGGAGGTTCGTTTGCTTCCATCCCATGTCCATCTCCTCAATTCTGTGTGGCCTTTGTGTCATCAGCTGCTGATGGAAATCATAATGTCAAAGAACCTTTGCAATAGAGGCATAGTTGGGTCATGTATATACATGTATACAAAATGGTGAATTATTGGGACTTCTCAGCGAGACACGAAACAAGATTTAGAGCTACTCAGCTTTCTGCAAAAAAGTAATTATTGGGACATTGATAGTTATATAACATATATAGAATGTTAAATTATTGGGACACTTCTCAACCAGACACGAAACAAGTTTTAGAGGTGATAACCAATGTATTAGAAATTAATTATTGGGTCACTTATTATATACATAACCACACCAAAGAATAAAGCTGCTACTCACTCGACTCTTGAGTACCTTCACCTCCAAGGGGATGGGGAGGTTCGTTTGCTTCCATCCCATGTCCATCTCCTCAATTCTGGGTGGCCTTTGTGTCATCAGCTGCTGATGGAAATCATAATGTCAAAGAACCTTTGCAATAGAGGTATAGTTGGGTCATGTATATATACATATATACAAAATGGTGAATTATTGGGACTTCTCGGCGAGAATCGAAACAAGTTTGAGAGCTACTCAGCTTTCTGCAAAAAAAAGTAATTATTGGGACATTGATAGTTATATACCATATATAGAATGTTAAATTCTTGGGACACTTCTCAACCAGACACGAAACAAGTTTTAGAGGTGATAACCAATGTATTTGAAATGAATTATTGGGTCACTTATTATATACATAACCACACCAAAGAAGAAAGCTGCTACTCACTCGACTCTTGGGTATTATTCAAAGTAATAAAGAGAAAGATTGCATGAATGCCCCCAAACGCATCCTGGAGCAAGGTCAAGGTCAAATATCATGGTATCATTGGTATCATCTGCACAGCACAAGGGATGCACATGTCAAGTATCTCAGACCTGACTCTGCCCAATCAATTATGCTTTAGTTTAAAGATTATGTGGCACAACAGAAAGACAGGTGAAAAACAATATACCCCCGGAATCAACGACTTAAAAATTCACCAATTAAAAATTCACAATAAAAAACCCCACACTAATAGGCCTGAAAGGTGTCTTTCCCAATCCCAGAAATGGTAAACATTTTTGTTGATTACTGAACTCAAACTTGAACATATTTTAAAAAACTGTCAAGATGGTAATTAATAAGTTACTACTGTGAGCATCCTCAAGATATTCTGCAGCCCTAGCTGTAACAAGATGTCATTTTACCAACTCTGTTCACCTCTGCCAAAAAATAATAAATATCAACTTGAACAGCTGTAGATGAACATTACAAGGAACATGAAATACGCATCTGCTACCATAGAATTAAAATTATTTAATTAGAAACAAAAAGGTACTTACTCAGAATTTTCACTTTTGTTATAAACAATAACCATTTGCCTATGACTCTATGAGCCTATTTGGCCACCTTTCGCCACGGCTCTCACGGTTTTCATAAAATAGAACATCTGAAAATAAAAGATACTACATTTAGGCTATTTGTATTATACATGACCGTAACAGAACTTGCTCTGTAAGAAAATATCATGAGCATACGAAATGTGAACATTTAAAACTAAGATACTTTCAGAAAGTGTTGTCTGTTGACAGCCACTCGGACACAAAATTAAACGCCTGAATATATTAGTTCAGGCTATCATGGGACCATATGTCCGAATTAGACCTACTGTTTTAATTATGAATAACTTACAGATTGAAGTATGCAGCAATGATAAAAGTTATAACATAGATCTTAAGTAGATATTGATCATACCTTACAGAGACAGTCTCGCTTGTATGCATCGCAACACAATTTCCGGTGGCACTGCGCAAACTCAATCAAACAGGAAATGAAACGAGAGTTGAATATTTGGCCGAATATTCAATGCATATAGCGCTAATTAAAACACATTGCCAATGTATATTTCTGACGTTTATATAGTGTATACTTTAAAATGTTAACAAGATCATAAAATCTCTGACATGACAACGAAATGTTTACAAATTCACGGACTAAAATGTTGAGGCGAAAGGAACGCAAACGCAACGATCTCTGAAACCAGTTTACATTCGGAAAAGCCATTGCGATGTTCAGGCACATCACAGCGATGATTTCCGCATGTTTATATAATGTTTATATAAAATACGGGTTATACAAAATTGCGATTTACGGTGTTGTACCCAATAAATCGGTTTTATTGCACATGGTTTGAACTATTGACTTAGACATTGTTGACAAAATGAAAGCCACTTGCATTATTGGGTCCCGGAATTATTGGCTCTGACCCAATACATTGAAAATGGCCCAATATATCATCAGTGACCCAAGAATTCGAGGCTTAAAATCACGATTGCACCAATAACACATGGTTTTTAAAACTATATATATATATATATATATATATATATATATATATATATATATATATATATATATATATATATAGAAAAGAGTAAACATCAGATGGTTTTGACTGGATCAATCTTCTTTAATACAATACAGTATTGTATTAAAGAAGATTGATCCAGTCAAAACCATCTGATGTTTACTCTTTTCTATATATAACCTTACTTCACGTGAGAAGCAACTCATCTTATTTATATATATATATATATATATATATAAAAATAAAATACTTCAGACGACACTTGCTGTAGATATCATTTTAATGATGACTGGATGCGTCGCATTTCGACTTGTTTACAAGTCTTTTCAACAGTGTGGAGCATTTCGACTTGTTTACAAGTCTTTTCAACAGTGTGGAGCATTTTCAACATGACTCAAATTTTAATCCCTCGTAAATAGTGTATTGTGTGCTAATCAAGCTAACCACTTGTCACTTACCAATCAATCAACGTCTATTGTACATTGTTTAAGCTACCTATATATTCGCCATGTTGAAAATGCTCCACACTGTTGAAAAGACTTGTAAACAAGTCGAAATGCGACGCATCCAGTCATCATTAAAATGATATCTACAGCAAGTGTCGTCTGAAGTATTTTATTTTTATATACATTTACTTCACGTGAGACCTTCCTCAACTTTTTCATATCTAAAATCCACGTGGAAAGACTGAAGATGGCACAAGCTAAGGATATCATGAAGGCGATTAAGCAGCTGAAGAGGAGCAATGAAAAAGTGAACAAAAACATTTCTCGGGAACTGTGTTTATTGAAACAACAGGTTTTAGAGATGTCTCGCTTCATTGGACTGATTACCGACGACGTACCTCCAGTTGAAACTGAAGAACAGAGAGGGATCACTCAACCCGAACTGGAGGATTATGCCCAGAGGCATTATGGTTCACACCTCGAATTGCAGAATGACAAAGAAGTGGAGTATGAAGCTTTTCAAACCCGAAAAGCAATGATCAAGACATGGCGACGGAAGCTAAATGAAAGAAAGCAGGCCTATTATAATGCTGTTCGAACTAAACGGACTGCAGAAATATACAGTGACTTTCTAGAAATGCCAACCCCTTACATACCGAATAAATTTCTGGAAAAGGGAAATGGATTTACATCAGATGAGCTGAGGAAGCAATTTTCCATACAGCAAGTGGAAAAGGAGACCCACCATCTTCTGAATGAACATGTAAGATATGTGCAAACATACCATAGGATAGACGAATACATGTCAGACCTAATTACAAATGCCTCCAGTGATTCCTTGCAGGATAAACTGTTGGAAATCTGGAATAATGACATTATAAGGGAAGAAAATAAAAGTGTTAAATTGTGGATGAAAAAAGAAGATTGGTTGATAAATCTGCCTTTGGCAAGACAATCAAATGTACAGAAGAAGAAAGAAAATATTGCATACAAAGGACGTAAGCAGGTCGGAAACCACAGATTTCGCAAGGAGAGAGGAAATCGTAACAGAAGACCACTTGAAGTTCCAAACAGAGACAAATATATGGATCAAACTGATTATCATCACTACGAATCAGATGGGTCCTTCTCAATAGAGGGGATGAATCAGTCCCCAGTGTTATCATCAACTGAGGACTTAGACCAAACCAACACAAGTGCAACCGACCAAACCACTGTGTCACAAACAGAAACAACAAACATTGACTTTAATAACACCTCTTTAGATTCCCTTCCAAACACCATGAAAAAAGGTCTTTGGAGTAAATTTGATTTTATAAGAAGAACTTTTTCAAGAAGCACAAAATCGTATACTCCTCGAAACTACATGTATGCGAGAAATGTCAATTATGCAATTGAAACAAATGATCAATTCATTGACTGTGGGCCAGGATGTGAGACCTGCAATGACTCAAATTTTAATCCCTCGTAAATAGTGTATTGTGTGCTAATCAAGCTAACCACTTGTCACTTACCAATCAATCAACGTCTATTGTACATTGTTTAAGCTACCTATATATTCGCCATGTTGAAAATGCTCCACACTGTTGAAAAGACTTGTAAACAAGTCGAAATGCGACGCATCCAGTCATCATTAAAATGATATCTACAGCAAGTGTCGTCTGAAGTATTTTATTTTTATATACATTTACTTCACGTGAGACCTTCCTCAACTTTTTCATATCTAAAATCCACGTGGAAAGACTGAAGATGGCACAAGCTAAGGATATCATGAAGGCGATTAAGCAGCTGAAGAGGAGCAATGAAAAAGTGAACAAAAACATTTCTCGGGAACTGTGTTTATTGAAACAACAGGTTTTAGAGATGTCTCGCTTCATTGGACTGATTACCGACGACGTACCTCCAGTTGAAACTGAAGAACAGAGAGGGATCACTCAACCCGAACTGGAGGATTATGCCCAGAGGCATTATGGTTCACACCTCGAATTGCAGAATGACAAAGAAGTGGAGTATGAAGCTTTTCAAACCCGAAAAGCAATGATCAAGACATGGCGACGGAAGCTAAATGAAAGAAAGCAGGCCTATTATAATGCTGTTCGAACTAAACGGACTGCAGAAATATACAGTGACTTTCTAGAAATGCCAACCCCTTACATACCGAATAAATTTCTGGAAAAGGGAAATGGATTTACATCAGATGAGCTGAGGAAGCAATTTTCCATACAGCAAGTGGAAAAGGAGACCCACCATCTTCTGAATGAACATGTAAGATATGTGCAAACATACCATAGGATAGACGAATACATGTCAGACCTAATTACAAATGCCTCCAGTGATTCCTTGCAGGATAAACTGTTGGAAATCTGGAATAATGACATTATAAGGGAAGAAAATAAAAGTGTTAAATTGTGGATGAAAAAAGAAGATTGGTTGATAAATCTGCCTTTGGCAAGACAATCAAATGTACAGAAGAAGAAAGAAAATATTGCATACAAAGGACGTAAGCAGGTCGGAAACCACAGATTTCGCAAGGAGAGAGGAAATCGTAACAGAAGACCACTTGAAGTTCCAAACAGAGACAAATATATGGATCAAACTGATTATCATCACTACGAATCAGATGGGTCCTTCTCAATAGAGGGGATGAATCAGTCCCCAGTGTTATCATCAACTGAGGACTTAGACCAAACCAACACAAGTGCAACCGACCAAACCACTGTGTCACAAACAGAAACAACAAACATTGACTTTAATAACACCTCTTTAGATTCCCTTCCAAACACCATGAAAAAAGGTCTTTGGAGTAAATTTGATTTTATAAGAAGAACTTTTTCAAGAAGCACAAAATCGTATACTCCTCGAAACTACATGTATGCGAGAAATGTCAATTATGCAATTGAAACAAATGATCAATTCATTGACTGTGGGCCAGGATGTGAGACCTGCAATGACTCAAATTTTAATCCCTCGTAAATAGTGTATTGTGTGCTAATCAAGCTAACCACTTGTCACTTACCAATCAATCAACGTCTATTGTACATTGTTTAAGCTACCTATATATTCGCCATGTTGAAAATGCTCCACACTGTTGAAAAGACTTGTAAACAAGTCGAAATGCGACGCATCCAGTCATCATTAAAATGATATCTACAGCAAGTGTCGTCTGAAGTATTTTATTTTTATATACATTTACTTCACGTGAGACCTTCCTCAACTTTTTCATATATATATATATATATATATATAAATAGGTAGTAGTGTATATATATATATATATATATATATATATATATATATATATATATATATATATATTTAAATAGGTATGTAGTGTCAAAGGTTGAGAAGTATATAAGTAAATTTAAATAATACACTGGAGACGTATATCAACTTTCATAATCAATACTTTATCTTCCATTGCATATTTCTGCTTCTTGTTTCTTGTTTGAGAGTTGTCCCCACTATAATCTGATTGGTCTTAATTGGCCGTGATAGGATTAGGGATTATGGTGTTAATGCTGTTTAATGAAGGTATATAAATGTACGGAATATATATATATATATATATATATATATATATATATTGACGTCAGGAGACCAACTGACTTACCGCCCTTGGAGAGGGATTTTACGCATCCCATACTCCACTGTTTTAAGTTTCGTATGTGATAAGGTTTAAATAAAGCATGCCTAGAGGAGACAGGCATAGTAGGTTTAGTCAACAGATAGGTATTACATAATACGTTTTTTTAGTACAAATGCAATATCCAGATGCATGTGTACCTCCGTGGTAAATATAAGGTACTATTATATTTCATACCCATTGTGATATATAGAGAATACTAAACGACGTTCCGTTTAATACCATATTTATGAAACGAGTGAGTGGTTTGTTTTTAACGAGCGAAAGCGAGTTAAATACAAATACCATCTCACGAGTTTCATGAATATGTTATTAAACGGAAACGAGTTTAGTATTTTATTTATTACTCACTGATTTAAAATCCTCTTATTTCCACAAACTGGTCGATAAATGGGACACAATCCATTGCGACCGCGGCGCTGACATTGTGACGTCATATTTTTGCCATTATGACGCCACATCAATCGAAAGCACGCGATGTTATTACACTAAGTGTTATTACATGATTATTCTTATATTATGATATCTTCAACGAGTGAGTAATAAATAAATGTATTGTTACATATATTACATAGTTTATAATATGTATTATATATATCATTACATGTTTCATATTGACATAAGTATTTGGATTTAGTAAAATTTAATGCCCTCGTCACCTAGTCAATACGACATGGTATAAGCACCATGTGTATTCTTGCAAGGTATAATAGTAGTCGCGTTGTCTTCTTATAACTTCGGTCATCTTCGTGTCACCTTCGTATGGTCTTCGCTTGTGAAATCTGCCTCATGGTCCTGATGGACAAGCGCAGGTAAATACGATGATGATACGAATCATACCATTTCATCTCTATAGACGTACAAGGACACGAATGCACCACGAAACTAACATGTAAAATATTTTGCTAACTCTTCCGATGTTGCTGCCGAACAGAGAAGAACTCCGCCGATGACCAAACGAATACTTAAGATACGTTTACGAATGGTCCGATTGCCGATCATTCCGATGCTTAAAATCATGTTTCCATCTTTTGTCAAATTCGGCACTGTGTGAACTGGCTTTAACCTCGTAGTGGCAATTTGCGGCGATTCACGCTGTTTATGTGTAGAAATACATCTATCATTGATTGCTCTTCTGTGTAGATTACTGAACACTAAAATGGTTTAGGTTCAACAGCACTTCTACTGTAACAGCAAAAATGTTGAATATATCATTATATATATATACTGCTTGTAATGGCAATACATTGGGAAAACCGAACTTAAGTTGAAATTACAAATTCGAATGAACGTACACAGTGCCCACACGAAAAGGTCGAACAGCTTTACAGTCCCATTAAGTAAACATTTAGCTGAGTATGGAAATGATCATTTTTCTGTCTCCCAAGAGTAGAAATGAAAGTTTGACTATAACCAACTTTTAGATACAAAAGCAGATCTTATCAAAATATTTTAACCTAGTTAAACTCTAAAAGCTGATGTGTCCACGTCTATTCTCATTAACCTTAATTTGTGACGTAATAATGTATATACGTCATAATGACGTGGTTATGTATGGTTTCAAGAGGCTGTATAGCAGTAACCTTTTTGCAATTAAAATTGATGGTTTAAAACTTAAAATGGGCATTTATGTATGTTTTAAGTACATACATTCGCATTTAAAGATAGTTACGTTTAAATTGTTGGTCTGTATTTTTGGATTGCGAAGTAGTGTTATGTTTATACAACATTCATGTTAAGTGCATTCTGTCTGGTGAAGCAGAAAAAGTGAGCAAGTCACATTTGCAATGAATATGATGTCTTGGAGCTTTTCATTTGTCTCTTGGTCATATTCGGTAAATTGTCTTAAACCATTGATTTATGTTTAGCTGACATCTCTATATATGTTTAAGCAGGTGACCCACATTAAATGTTACTTCCAGCAGTGCAGTAATGTTCCATGACCACTGATGACAGACTGATGGACCAGCTTCAGTTGATTCATGTCCTTTATCTATTGACGTTAATGGTGTAAACCACTCTTGCATGTAATGTTATTGGTGCACACAGTGTTTCTGTCTGGACTGGATAATCAGTCCATGGCCCATTTATCTAATATAAAAATCAGCTCATAACATTTCTTCGGGCTTTAAAGTGATACAGGGATATATTATTTGACCTATCACATTACAGTTGACTCTTTAAACAGAAATGGAATTATGACAAAATGCGTCAATGCGGCAAGCCAGGAGCAGACGAAAGGCGATGCGATGCCATTTGCTACACGATGGCAATACAACGTTGTAACAAAAGTATGATTAATTTGTGAATAAGGTAACAAAGTCATCAAGTCACCCCCGATGTAATCTAAAGCCCTGTTTATACGGCGAACTTTTTGTTGTTGCACATATGCAATATTGCGTATGGTAGTAATAAACACACGTGAGTTGCTATGTAGAGAATTTGAAAAGCAGTATTAAAGGGGCAGTAGCACGTTTTTTCGCTCAAATAAGTTGATGAAATGTATTTGAAAAATAATTTCACCAATAGTAAAACATCCTTCTCTCTTCGGAAAATAAAGTTTAAAATGAGTGTACATGTTTCGGTAAAGCCATGGGAATCATTTTTGTAATAAAAAATAATAAATTGTGTTCACAATAAAATGGCCGCCATGCAATTTTTGCTTTATACGCAACATAGTTTTTACCACTGCGGATAATTGGTTTGTGTAATAAGATGTATTACCCTCTTAAGTTAATTTAAATGACATAAACTATCATTAAAAATGGGAAATTTGAAAAAATAAATTTTGAAAAAAACCTGCTACAGCGCCTTTAAAGATCTGGTGAAATGCATTTTTCTCAAGAATGACAGATAAGTATCTCTACGTATATTGTATATCGGAATCAATTGAGCATAAAATCGAGACAATATACACTTGCAATTGATTATTAAGACGATTTTAATTTACCAATTTTAACAATACAGAGATTTCTGCCGGGAAATATTTTGAGAAGAATCATTGAGGCGTGACTGATTAACCACAGACGACGGGTCTGTTAATTAATTACTGATGATTATAACTGCCTCTAGATGAATTTATGAGGTGTGTTAAATCGCCTAAAACACATGTTTATGTAACAATTATGTAATTGTCATCTGCGGAATTACTTAGTTGGATATCTAAACATTCGATATATGGAAAATTTAAGTTGTTTGATTGAAGATTTTTTAGTGAAATTAACAATCAAAATGTTGCGAAATTACGTTGAATTATGACTATCGCCGAAAATCAGGTTACTCCAGTGACGTCACAGAAGTCATACATTCAGGGGCCACACCCCCGCAGACTTTCATTATGGTCGCCACGGCTAAATTAAGCAATTTTTTAAAAAGCAGTATTTAAGTAATTTATGGACCGATTTCAGAAATTTAAAATCAAGCAATTGTCAAATTGACATCCCGTTTCAATGAATCCGATTTTGACCATATGTCATTCCATCTATCCTTTAAGAGTTTCTAAAGTTCTCTTATATATTTTCTCAACCTGTGTGAAGTCCCTATGTCTGTACACGACGAACTTTTCCTAGAAAAGTGAAAATACCATACGCACGGTAGTAAACATTTGCACCTGCCCCTGACAAGGTGCAAAATTGCTTACGGTGGTGAAACATTTGCTTACGGTAGTAAACTATACATATGTGCAAATGCGTCCATTTTGCTCATATGAGCAAATTTGCATATGTGTAATGCTTTACTCATATGCAAACGCTCGCTGTATAAACAGGGCTTTAGTAATGTATCACTTCACGATTGAAAGAGTTTCTCTGATTTCATAAATCACAGTCAAGCTCTCACACAACTGATATTGTCATAAAAGATAGTGAGATAAAATGATCAAATAACTTGTCAGATGTGTTCTGTTACATCATGATGAAATAACTTGTCAGATTCGTTCTGTAAAGGCCCCTTTACACAGAGATGTCAGAACTGTTCTCTTACATCTCCTTTAAAATTCAACAAGTATCTCTCAGTTGCAATTTGCACTGTTTTAAGTTTGTCATACTAAACATTCTTCATTGGTAAAATGTGTTTTACTGAGGACATGTTGGAAGTGTAAGTGATACTAAATATCCAATATCCGTAAATATCAGTGGAAAGATATTGTTGTGTTTTATTCCCTAGTGTTAATGTACATTTCAAACATCAAATATATATATCTGGTTTTCAGGAACTATTAACTTTGAAATGTTCTTCCGAATATGTATTCATAGATAATGTTAATTAATTTGGCCTGTTAGTTATTTAATACCAAAAGTGTTACCTATACCTTATTTATCCCGTATAGGAAACAAATGCAAAATTTTATTTTGGAATCAAAATGTATGAAGGCAAATGTACTTTATGTGTCTCATATAAAAACATAGACTTACTAATTTTCAGTTTTCTTTTGTTCACCTCTAGTGGCTAAATGTGATAACCTCATTATTGCGAGATAATGTCATCTGAATGTCATAGGGCTTCTTGACTCTTGTTCAGGCTAAATGACATGTGGTATTTTGACATTGTCCCATAATGAACATACAAATGTAGTTCACTAGGTTGTTTGTATGGTTATACAAGATAAATACCAAGTACATACTTGTTTCATGTACACAATTTCGCTGTAAGTTGTGGCTGACAGTAGTAGTTTATGTTTAGATAATGTTCATTAGGGCATTTGGCAGGTAATATTACTAGCATAAATGATTTATTCAAGAGGCGGTTAAGAGTTTTATGATGTTCTATGGATAGTCAAACTCTTTATTGTAATGCATGTGATGTTTCTGTTTACATACTGACATCGTTATCAAGCAACTGACGATATTTTCCGGTATGACAGGAGATATTGAATATTGAGTGACCCGCATTTAAATGTGAACAGTCAACCGTCATTCCGGTCCCAAACAGTGTCTCTCATCACTGTGACCAAAACAAGAACTGCGTGATTTGGTGATCGGTACTTTGACACAAGAGCATCAACTACAATCAGAGACTGTGAATCATACACCAGTTTCATGTTTCCATGTCAAAACCAATAGCCATCAGAAAGCCTACAACACTCGGCAAAAAATGTTTACCCTTTGTCACTGTAAATTGGTTAAGAGTGGTTTCATGTTGAGCCATTTATCTGCGATCTGTTGTTGATTCCGGGAAACAAAGATAACTGGTTCTGTTGGATCTGAATGCTGTGTTTGATACTGTGGACCATGTACTTCTCCTCCAGTCACTGAAGATTGAAACATAAATGAGAGGTATAGCCCTTGCATGGATATCATTCTATCTCTCAACAAGAACCCAGAAGGTCACAGTGAAGGGTCATACATCAGAAACAAATGAACTGACTTGTGGGGTCCCACAGGGATCGGTGTTTCGGCCCATTTAATTTTTGTTGTCTTGTATCGAAAAGTTACGGGTTGAGGCATTATCCATATGCAGATGATGCTCAGCCCATGAAAGTGATACATGAGTCGACCTTGTCGCAGGACATTCATGATTTTTCGGACTGTACATTAAAGATTGGATGTCAACACTGATGTTAAAACTAAATAATGGTAACTGAACTATTGGGTGTTGGGAGTTCAAGAAAATGTGCATAAATGATGTAAAAACTGGATTTTAAGGTTTTAAGGTTAAAGATTTGGGTGTTTATATTGACTCTACACTTTCGCTTAAAACTTTTGAATTTGCTACTTCAATCTGAGGATCATTGGTACAATCCGCAAACACATCACGATAGAAACAGCAAAAACTCTTACCAGACATCTTCTACATTTATCACATTTTGATTATTGTAATAGCCTCCTGTTCGGACTCTCTTCCTGTCGACTGCAGAAATTGCAAACAATACAGAACACTGCCGTATTGTGAGCCTCAAAACAAACCTGTTGATATTCACTCTGTATTCCAACAACTACATTGGCTCCCAACAACGTACCGAATTGACTTCACAATGATGTGTCTGGTTAACAAATCTCTACGCAATCAAGCTCCCGAGTATATTTACAATCTGTAAAGTGCATATATTCCAACAAGACCCTCAAAATCCCAGAAACAGTATCGCCTTGTACCACAAGCCTCACCATCTATGACCAGTGATCCTTCAAATTTGCAGCACCATCACTCTGGAACTCTTTACCGATTGAAATTAAAGTCAATGTCAGTATTTTGACTTCTGTTCTTTCCTTTATTCTCAACCAGTGAGGTGACTTCAATGCTGCCCGAATATGGCTTGTTGATTTTGTGAGGGTTATAATCCTGGCAGCAGTGTTCTGCAGCTTCTGAAGTCTATGGAGTTAGTCATTGGTGATACCAATTAAAATACTTGTTCAGTAGTCTATCGCATTAATGCAGTTGTGGTTTGATTGGTTAGAAGTTGGTGGAAAGAACCGATGTTACTCAGGCATATCTTTGAAAGGTAGTTGATGTGCTGTTCCATGGAAATAGTTTTGTCTAAGACTACTCCACGTTTTTTTGACGTGACATGAAACAGGAATTTCTACATTTTACATTATTTCACATGTAGGCATTCTTGACTTTGCAGACATAACAATGAGTTCAGTTTTAGAGCTATAAAGTTGAAGCATGTTTTCGGACATCCATAAATTATCATTTTTTAAACATTACTCCATCCCAGCACAAACGCCAGACTGGGTCTGTGGGTCACTGGTGAAGCTGATAGCTGATAGTCGTCAGCATAAACATTGTAGGCAATAGATCACCGATGAGAGTAGCAAGTGGCTTGGTGTAAAGGATGAAAAGTAGTGGTCCAAGGACAGAGCCCTGGGGTACTCCAAATTTCAAAAGAATTACAGGTGATATTGTGTTCTTAACACAAAGAGACTGGGTTCTGTTCTGTAGATAGGAATCACCACTAACACAAGTAAGCATTATTTTAAGACTGCCCTTCTTAAAATGACTGTATTATGTTTTCAAGGCAAATATTTGTATATGCCAGTCAAATATTTCAGCAATTGTTCTTAACTTAATATTAATAATAAACACGTTATAACTCACTGTGATGTCATTAGGTGAAATACAAGGACTCGAGATCTGACTGCCGAAATTAGTATTTCCTTCAGATTATAGTATGCATTTTCTTCTGTCAAATCAGGGAACCGATCAGATGATGCAATCTTGAAAGCAAACGTTAAAACAAACATTCACGTGACAGAAATCAAGTGACGAGTCAATATCTCAGGTCAGTAAATTTATAGAAAATTCTGTCACAAAACTGACCTCATCCCTGGAAGCGGGGGTCAGTGTACACACATTTTTTTTCGATCACGTGATGTGAACTGGCCAATGATATTCTTACAAGTTTAATAGAGGTATAATAACAACTAATATTGACTTTCAAATAACTGTATCCCTAATCAACCTGCCTTTCCACGTTATTCACCAACTTTGTGACGTAAAGTACATTAAATTCATCACCTTTATATGCAATGGAAATAGGATTGCAGGCTCGATGATCACACTTATTGATTGCATAGGCTTTAGTTTGTCAATATCACGATGTGAACTGAAACAAAAATTTTAATTGAGTTCAAAGATGATACAGTCCCATTAAATGTTGCTGCCCTCGTATACTGGCGTGGACCTGAAGCATGCAACTCAGTGTAGCATTGCACCCACAGTTCCCAAGCAGCATGAAACTCAGTGTAGCATTGCACCCACAGTTCCCAAGCAACGTGAAACTCAGTGTAGCATTGCACCCACAGTTCCCAAGCAGCATGAAACTCAGTGTAGCATTGCACCCACAGTTCCCAAGCAGCATGAAACTCAGTGTAGCATTGCACCCACAGTTCCCAAGCAACGTGAAACTCAGTGTAGCATTGCACCCACAGTTCCCAAGCAACGTGAAACTCAGTGTAGCATTGCACCCACAGTTCCCAAGCAGCATGAAACTCAGTGTAGCATTGCACCCACAGTTCCCAAGCAGCATGAAACTCAGTGTAGCATTGCCCCCACAGTTCCCAAGCAGCATGAAACTCAGTGTAGCATTGCACCCACAGTTCCCAAGCAGCATGAAACTCAGTGTAGCATTGCACCCACAGTTCCCAAGCAACGTGAAACTCAGTGTAGCATTGTCCCCACAGTTCCCAAGCAACGTGAAACTCAGTGTAGCATTGCACCCACAGTTCCCAAGCAGCATGAAACTCAGTGTAGCATTGCACCCACAGTTCCCAAGCAACGTGAAACTCAGTGTAGCATTGCACCCACAGTTCCCAAGCAGCATGAAACTCAGTGTAGCATTGCACCCACAGTTCCCAAGCAGCATGAAACTCAGTGTAGCATTGCCCCCACAGTTCCCAAGCAGCATGAAACTCAGTGTAGCATTGCCCCCACAGTTCCCAAGCAGCGTGAAACTCAGTGTAGCATTGCCCCCACAGTTCCCAAGCAGCATGAAACTCAGTGTAGCATTGCACCCACAGTTCCCAAGCAGCATGAAACTCAGTGTAGCATTGCCCCCACAGTTCCCAAGCATCATGAAACTCAGTGTAGCATTGTCCCCACAGTTCCCAAGCAGCATGAAACTCAGTGTAGCATTGCACCCACAGTTCCCAAGCAACGTGAAACTCAGTGTAGCATTGTCCCCACAGTTCCCAAGCAGCATGAAACTCAGTGTAGCATTGCCCCCACAGTTCCCAAGCAGCATGAAACTCAGTGTAGCATTGCACCCACAGTTCCCAAGCAGCATGAAACTCAGTGTAGCATTGCACCCACAGTTCCCAAGCAGCATGAAACTCAGTGTAGCATTGCACCCACAGTTCCCAAGCATCATGAAACTCAGTGTAGCATTGCACCCACAGTTCCCAAGCAGCATGAAACTCAGTGTAGCATTGCACCCACAGTTCCCAAGCAGCATGAAACTCAGTGTAGCATTGCCCCCACAGTTCCCAAGCAGCATGAAACTCAGTGTAGCATTGCCCCCACAGTTCCCAAGCAGCGTGAAACTCAGTGTAGCATTGCCCCCACAGTTCCCAAGCAGCATGAAACTCAGTGTAGCATTGCACCCACAGTTCCCAAGCAGCATGAAACTCAGTGTAGCATTGCACCCACAGTTCCCAAGCAACGTGAAACTCAGTGTAGCATTGTCCCCACAGTTCCCAAGCAACGTGAAACTCAGTGTAGCATTGCACCCACAGTTCCCAAGCAGCATGAAACTCAGTGTAGCATTGCACCCACAGTTCCCAAGCAACGTGAAACTCAGTGTAGCATTGCACCCACAGTTCCCAAGCAGCATGAAACTCAGTGTAGCATTGCACCCACAGTTCCCAAGCAGCATGAAACTCAGTGTAGCATTGCCCCCACAGTTCCCAAGCAGCATGAAACTCAGTGTAGCATTGCCCCCACAGTTCCCAAGCAGCGTGAAACTCAGTGTAGCATTGCCCCCACAGTTCCCAAGCAGCATGAAACTCAGTGTAGCATTGCACCCACAGTTCCCAAGCAGCATGAAACTCAGTGTAGCATTGCCCCCACAGTTCCCAAGCATCATGAAACTCAGTGTAGCATTGTCCCCACAGTTCCCAAGCAGCATGAAACTCAGTGTAGCATTGCACCCACAGTTCCCAAGCAACGTGAAACTCAGTGTAGCATTGTCCCCACAGTTCCCAAGCAGCATGAAACTCAGTGTAGCATTGCCCCCACAGTTCCCAAGCAGCATGAAACTCAGTGTAGCATTGCACCCACAGTTCCCAAGCAGCATGAAACTCAGTGTAGCATTGCACCCACAGTTCCCAAGCAGCATGAAACTCAGTGTAGCATTGCACCCACAGTTCCCAAGCATCATGAAACTCAGTGTAGCATTGCACCCACAGTTCCCAAGCAGCATGAAACTCAGTGTAGCAATGCCCCCACAGTTCCCAAGCAACGTGAAACTCAGTGTAGCATTGCCCCCACAGTTCCCAAGCAGCATGAAACTCAGTGTAGCATTGCCCCCACAGTTCCCAAGCAGCATGAAAGTCAGTGTAGCATTGCACCCACAGTTCCCAAGCAACGTGAAACTCAGTGTAGCATTGCACCCACAGTTCCCAAGCAGCATGAAACTCAGTGTAGCATTGCCCCCACAGTTCCCAAGCAGCATGAAACTCAGTGTAGCATTGTCCCCACAGTTCCCAAGCAGCATGAAACTCAGTGTAGCATTGTCCCCACAGTTCCCAAGCAGCATGAAACTCAGTGTAGCATTGCACCCACAGTTCCCAAGCAGCATGAAACTCAGTGTAGCATTGCACCCACAGTTCCCAAGCAGCATGAAACTCAGTGTAGCATTGCACCCACAGTTCCCAAGCAGCGTGAAACTCAGTGTAGCATTGCACCCACAGTTCCCAAGCAGCGTGAAACTCAGTGTAGCATTGCACCCACAGTTCCCAAGCAGCATGAAACTCAGTGTAGCATTGCACCCACAGTTCCCAAGCAGCGTGAAACTCAGTGTAGCATTGCCCCCACAGTTCCCAAGCAGCATGAAACTCAGTGTAGCATTGCACCCACAGTTCCCAAGCAGCATGAAACTCAGTGTAGCATTGCACCCACAGTTCCCAAGCAGCATGAAACTCAGTGTAGCATTGCACCCACAGTTCCCAAGCAGCATGAAACTCAGTGTAGCATTGCACCCACAGTTCCCAAGCAGCATGAAACTCAGTGTAGCATTGCACCCACAGTTCCCAAGCATCATGAAACTCAGTGTAGCATTGCCCCCACAGTTCCCAAGCAGCATGAAACTCAGTGTAGCATTGTCCCCACAGTTCCCAAGCAGCATGAAACTCAGTGTAGCATTGTCCCCACAGTTCCCAAGCAGCATGAAACTCAGTGTAGCATTGCACCCACAGTTCCCAAGCAGCATGAAACTCAGTGTAGCATTGCACCCACAGTTCCCAAGCAGCATGAAACTCAGTGTAGCATTGCACCCACAGTTCCCAAGCAGCATGAAACTCAGTGTAGCATTGCACCCACAGTTCCCAAGCAGCGTGAAACTCAGTGTAGCATTGCACCCACAGTTCCCAAGCAGCATGAAACTCAGTGTAGCATTGCACCCACAGTTCCCAAGCAGCGTGAAACTCAGTGTAGCATTGCCCCCACAGTTCCCAAGCAGCATGAAACTCAGTGTAGCATTGCACCCACAGTTCCCAAGCAGCATGAAACTCAGTGTAGCATTGCACCCACAGTTCCCAAGCAGCATGAAACTCAGTGTAGCATTGCACCCACAGTTCCCAAGCAGCATGAAACTCAGTGTAGCATTGCACCCACAGTTCCCAAGCAGCATGAAACTCAGTGTAGCATTGCACCCACAGTTCCCAAGCAGCGTGAAACTCAGTGTAGCATTGCACCCACAGTTCCCAAGCAGCATGAAACTCAGTGTAGCATTGCACCCACAGTTCCCAAGCAGCGTGAAACTCAGTGTAGCATTGCACCCACAGTTCCCAAGCAGCATGAAACTCAGTGTAGCATTGCACCCACAGTTCCCAAGCAGCGTGAAACTCAGTGTAGCATTGCCCCCACAGTTCCCAAGCAGCATGAAACTCAGTGTAGCATTGCACCCACAGTTCCCAAGCAGCATGAAACTCAGTGTAGCATTGCACCCACAGTTCCCAAGCAGCATGAAACTCAGTGTAGCATTGCACCCACAGTTCCCAAGCAGCATGAAACTCAGTGTAGCATTGCACCCACAGTTCCCAAGCAGCATGAAACTCAGTGTAGCATTGCACCCACAGTTCCCAAGCATCATGAAACTCAGTGTAGCATTGCACCCACAGTTCCCAAGCAGCATGAAACTCAGTGTAGCATTGTCCCCACAGTTCCCAAGCAGCATGAAACTCAGTGTAGCATTGTCCCCACAGTTCCCAAGCAGCATGAAACTCAGTGTAGCATTGCACCCACAGTTCCCAAGCAGCATGAAACTCAGTGTAGCATTGCACCCACAGTTCCCAAGCAGCATGAAACTCAGTGTAGCATTGCACCCACAGTTCCCAAGCAGCATGAAACTCAGTGTAGCATTGCCCCCACAGTTCCCAAGCAGCGTGAAACTCAGTGTAGCATTGCACCCACAGTTCCCAAGCAGCATGAAACTCAGTGTAGCATTGCACCCACAGTTCCCAAGCAGCGTGAAACTCAGTGTAGCATTGCCCCCACAGTTCCCAAGCAGCTTGAAACTCAGTGTAGCATTGCACCCACAGTTCCCAAGCAGCATGAAACTCAGTGTAGCATTGCACCCACAGTTCCCAAGCAGCATGAAACTCAGTGTAGCATTGCACCCACAGTTCCCAAGCAGCATGAAACTCAGTGTAGCATTGCACCCACAGTTCCCAAGCAGCATGAAACTCAGTGTAGCATTGCACCCACAGTTCCCAAGCAGCGTGAAACTCAGTGTAGCATTGCACCCACAGTTCCCAAGCAGCATGAAACTCAGTGTAGCATTGCACCCACAGTTCCCAAGCAGCATGAAACTCAGTGTAGCATTGCACCCACAGTTCCCAAGCAGCATGAAACTCAGTGTAGCATTGCACCCACAGTTCCCAAGCAGCATGAAACTCAGTGTAGCATTGCACCCACAGTTCCCAAGCAGCATGAAACTCAGTGTAGCATTGCACCCACAGTTCCCAAGCAGCGTGAAACTCAGTGTAGCATTGCCCCCACAGTTCCCAAGCAGCATGAAACTCAGTGTAGCATTGTCCCCACAGTTCCCAAGCAGCATGAAACTCAGTGTAGCATTGCACCCACAGTTCCCAAGCAGCGTGAAACTCAGTGTAGCATTGCACCCACAGTTCCCAAGCAGCATGAAACTCAGTGTAGCATTGCACCCACAGTTCCCAAGCAGCATGAAACTCAGTGTAGCATTGCCCCCACAGTTCCCAAGCAGCATGAAACTCAGTGTAGCATTGCCCCCACAGTTCCCAAGCAGCATGAAACTCAGTGTAGCATTGTCCCCACAGTTCCCAAGCAGCATGAAACTCAGTGTAGCATTGCACCCACAGTTCCCAAGCAACGTGAAACTCAGTGTAGCATTGCCCCCACAGTTCCCAAGCATCATGAAACTCAGTGTAGCATTGCACCCACAGTTCCCAAGCAGCATGAAACTCAGTGTAGCATTGCACCCACAGTTCCCAAGCAACGTGAAACTCAGTGTAGCATTGCCCCCACAGTTCCCAAGCAGCATGAAACTCAGTGTAGCATTGCACCCACAGTTCCCAAGCAGCATGAAACTCAGTGTAGCATTGCCCCCACAGTTCCCAAGCAGCATGAAACTCAGTGTAGCATTGCACCCACAGTTCCCAAGCAGCATGAAACTCAGTGTAGCATTGCCCCCACAGTTCCCAAGCAGCATGAAACTCAGTGTAGCATTGTCCCCACAGTTCCCAAGCAGCATGAAACTCAGTGTAGCATTGCACCCACAGTTCCCAAGCAGCATGAAACTCAGTGTAGCATTGCCCCCACAGTTCCCAAGCAGCATGAAACTCAGTGTAGCATTGCACCCACAGTTCCCAAGCAACGTGAAACTCAGTGTAGCATTGCCCCCACAGTTCCCAAGCAACGTGAAACTCAGTGTAGCATTGCATCCACAGTTCCCAAGCAGCATGAAACTCAGTGTAGCATTGCACCCACAGTTCCCAAGCAACGTGAAACTCAGTGTAGCATTGCACCCACAGTTCCCAAGCAACGTGAAACTCAGTGTAGCATTGCCCCCACAGTTCCCAAGCAACGTGAAACTCAGTGTAGCATTGCACCCACAGTTCCCAAGCAGCATGAAACTCAGTGTAGCA
Source organism: Gibbula magus (assembly GCA_936450465.1). Lineage (NCBI taxonomy): Eukaryota > Metazoa > Mollusca > Gastropoda > Trochida > Trochidae > Gibbula > Gibbula magus. The sequence continues at coordinate 2,113,471 of OW388293.1, read as the reverse complement.
TTGCCCCCACAGTTCCCAAGCATCATGAAACTCAGTGTAGCATTGCACCCACAGTTCCCAAGCAGCATGAAACTCAGTGTAGCATTGCCCCCACAGTTCCCAAGCAGCATGAAACTCAGTGTAGCATTGCACCCACAGTTCCCAAGCAGCATGAAACTCAGTGTAGCATTGCACCCACAGTTCCCAAGCAGCATGAAACTCAGTGTAGCATTGCCCCCACAGTTCCCAAGCAGCATGAAACTCAGTGTAGCATTGCCCCCACAGTTCCCAAGCAGCATGAAACTCAGTGTAGCATTGCCCCCACAGTTCCCAAGCAGCATGAAACTCAGTGTAGCATTGCACCCACAGTTCCCAAGCAGCATGAAACTCAGTGTAGCATTGCACCCACAGTTCCCAAGCAGCATGAAACTCAGTGTAGCATTGCCCCCACAGTTCCCAAGCAGCATGAAACTCAGTGTAGCATTGCACCCACAGTTCCCAAGCAGCATGAAACTCAGTGTAGCATTGCCCCCACAGTTCCCAAGCAGCATGAAACTCAGTGTAGCATTGTCCCCACAGTTCCCAAGCAGCATGAAACTCAGTGTAGCATTGCACCCACAGTTCCCAAGCAGCATGAAACTCAGTGTAGCATTGCCCCCACAGTTCCCAAGCAGCATGAAACTCAGTGTAGCATTGCACCCACAGTTCCCAAGCAACGTGAAACTCAGTGTAGCATTGCCCCCACAGTTCCCAAGCAACGTGAAACTCAGTGTAGCATTGCATCCACAGTTCCCAAGCAGCATGAAACTCAGTGTAGCATTGCACCCACAGTTCCCAAGCAAAGTGAAACTCAGTGTAGCATTGCACCCACAGTTCCCAAGCAACGTGAAACTCAGTGTAGCATTGCCCCCACAGTTCCCAAGCAACGTGAAACTCAGTGTAGCATTGCATCCACAGTTCCCAAGCAGCATGAAACTCAGTGTAGCATTGCCCCCACAGTTCCCAAGCATCATGAAACTCAGTGTAGCATTGCACCCACAGTTCCCAAGCAGCATGAAACTCAGTGTAGCATTGCCCCCACAGTTCCCAAGCAGCATGAAACTCAGTGTAGCATTGCACCCACAGTTCCCAAGCAGCATGAAACTCAGTGTAGCATTGCACCCACAGTTCCCAAGCAGCATGAAACTCAGTGTAGCATTGCCCCCACAGTTCCCAAGCAGCATGAAACTCAGTGTAGCATTGCCCCCACAGTTCCCAAGCAGCATGAAACTCAGTGTAGCATTGCCCCCACAGTTCCCAAGCAGCATGAAACTCAGTGTAGCATTGCCCCCACAGTTCCCAAGCAGCATGAAA